>CAXKVW010001117.1:0-20000 GCA_964058825.1 Carex arenaria
GCTTGAGACAAAAGTGATGAGAGAGAAAGAGATGCGGCGGTTTCTCCAATAAGCTCATCCAGTATCTCCCGCTCCATCTCAGCTGCCAAGTCACTCGCCTGATCCACAACCGCCGGGTGATGTGTCAGCTCACGTATGTTGTTCACGCGCATGTCGACCGCCACCAGTGCGTCGATGTCGCCAAGGTACTGACAGTTGGCTGACGGTATCATCTCTATCTGCCTCCATATCCTCCTCAGCAGTTGTGCGCCACTGCCTAGATCGTAGCAATTTTCGCTGGCGGTATACTTGTCATGATATCCGGGACGAATGTTCCTGTCGGTGCAATTTAGGAGATCGCTTAATAGCTCTTCTATGAGTGGAAGAGGAGCTTCCTGTTCCCTCGGTACCGCATGGTGCTGCTGTGGTATCTTGAGTCGTCCACTGGGAGCTCCACCTCAAGCTGGTGGAACACGATCGGGTCTATTGGTGGCGATGGGCGAGTAGCGTTTTGCAACTCGGCTGGGACCCATGAAGCCCGGCTTAGTAAGTATGGATCGTATGTATTTGTATTCAGGTCTTGATCTGGCAGTGTACGACATGACTTTGAATCCTTGGTTGTAGCGAAGATGTGGTCTCATCTTTCTTTAGCTGAAAATTTAAAAATAATTGAGAAATCTAGGCTTAGACAATGCATTAATGTAAACTGGTCCATTACTATAACAGAAGAAATAAAAACAATAACAATAATTACTGATTAGAATATGTTAAACATTTATTACCTGTGAGGACCTGATGAGTTTAGGCGTGAGCTCACTCTTCTCTATTACAATGAAACAATCCTATCTCCAGTTCCAGTAGCCAGGGAACCAGATACTGTGGAGTTGGCTTTTTAAACCTTGCCGTGAAGCGCTCATTGGTTCCTTTGTTGCACTTGCCAGTTCCTCCTGCTGTACTGGTGGAGGAGGTGGGGATCGCGATGGTTTCACCCGTACTGGATTCGCCAATGCTTGCAAATTGGGGATGTGATCCAGCAATTTAGACTTGATTTGAAGTTCAGTTATTTTACTCGGAGGTGCAGAAACAGGTTGGGTTGGCGGTAAAACATTAGCCTTAGCCGGTGCCGGTTTGAGTAGGGCTGCCCCGATCGTTTTTCTGAACCCCTCGTGCAATTGATCTTTTTGGCTTAGAATTTCCATCTTCACAACCATTTTCTCTTCTGTTAGTGATACTCTCCTTCATCTGCTTCACAATCTCTTTCACATACTCTCTACTCCTCGGGCTCCTATTCTCGTCTTGGTACTTTCTCCGGGGCTTCATTGTGTAATGTGTTGGTGATGGTGGTAATGAGTATTCACCAACCGGTACATTTGAATGACATGAATTTGAATTGGAGTTTGGATTTTCTCGATGTATCTGAAGAGAGAGCCTTGCATCAACATCCCATGACCTATCCGAAGAAGCGCGAGGAGTGTCGGGCAATGATCGAGTGCCCACATCACTAAATCTTGCATTGGAATTTATACTTCTTAATGGTTGTCTTGGCTCTTTCTTACGCTCCTGTAGTTTGCTACTTCTCGGTTCTCTCTTCTTCAGTTGATTTTTTGTGAATTCAGTCAGTTGCTTTTGTCGGGCAGTTGCCGGTGGAGATGGAGCTGGATCAGGCAGCCCATCAATTCCCATCAACCGAGCAACAAGACTAGGAGTGCGCGGTGTCTCAGGTGTTTGCGAGATGCACTGTTCTTCATCATCTTCTAAGACGGAGAGTTGCCTCCTGTGCTTCATTATCTTGCTAGGTAATATGTCAAAAGCCGGAGCTAATTGCACTCCCACCTGATTTACATAAAAGAAAAGAAATATAAACACTGCACGGAGACTACAGTAACATGACATTTACTGTGTGGAAATCTAACAAAAGATTCTCTTAAATCAAAGAAATTCAAATTTTCAAAGGAAACATACTTATTGCTTCACTTTAAGATGACTGAAATTTTGAGTACAATTAAATTAATGACCTCACCACGAAGCCAGAAAACTCAGATAATTTACGTAAAAGTATAAATTGCATGAAAATGACTTACTGGTATCTCAAAGTACCCGTCTTCAACCACCGACGAAGATGATGCCTTTGCTTGGCCTAGATCTTCTCCTCCCTCCAAGCTATTTCTGGGTGCCTCAAGACCTAAGCGCATGAAACTATTTTATCTCAGAGAAAGGAAATTACATATACGGGTATGTGCAAAGAAGAGAAGAATTTTCTTTCTCACAAAAGTAGTACACAGAAAAATTTACCTTTGGTACTACTTTCCGAATTTCTCAATTCTGAATGACTAACTGAGTTGGAAGCCATGCGACCACTGGCATGACATCCATTGAAGAGAAGGTGGTGAAAGTCAAAGTAATGGAGCATGCCACCCATGCAACCGGAGGCAGTGATATCTCTATCTCTTGTCGATATAGACCGGCTCCACTGCCTCTGCCTCTCCTTCCCCATTATCACACAAAGAGCTAGAGAAAGAGATGTGGGTTTTCAAATATGGAGTAGTAGTGATTGTGGCACCAAATAAAATCTGCTTGAAACCTGGAGAGAGAAGAGCAGTTGAAGCAGATGGACAGGGGGGAGAAGAGGAGGGAAGGGAGCAAAGGGAGGTGATTTTAAACAGTCGGTCTAAGCTTAATTAAGAGGGTCCCAGCGGAAAAAACGGATCGGTTTATTGAATCACTTTGAGGAGGATCACCTACTCTACTCTACTCACTAGTATAAGATGATAATAATAAGTTTTGCATATACCACCCTGTAATAATAGCATAATACTTTTCTTGTTTTGTTGACACATGTACAAGACAAAGACAAAATATTATTTTCAGAAAAAAAGACCAAGGTTTAATATTTCAAATTTTATTCAAATTTCGAACGTGTCATCTTATACTAAAAACACTGGCAAATTAAATCGAGATCATTGTCTTTTTGTCACTAGATAAAAATTCATTTTCTGAATAGAGACAATATTACTAATTATTGTATTATTTATTAAATTTTTTGTTTGTTCTTTTGCTCATGTATATATATAAATATTATTTTTGTACTTCAATATTATGTACATGTCAAATTGAAATTCATATGTCATAACATACAAAATATGTGTAACTCATGAGCACCATTATATGTTAGAGACATAATTGATACTAAGTTATTTACTAGAGGAAAACAAAAAATGATATAAAATAAATAAATTCAGTCAAATAATCTCGAAAACGAAAACCGACATTGCAGAAAAACAATTAATTTGATTACAATACGACCAATAAAATTGCGGAAAGCTATTTTAACTGAGAGCATGATTTTTCCCAAAAGAATAATTAATGTGCAACATCCAAACACTTCTAATGAATTAATTAGTAGTCGGATGTACACCTCGAAACAATTACTTTCAGAATCAGAACAATGTGTAAAGGGCAGCACATTGGAAAATCATTTTGTAATCCAGTCCTTTATCAAGGACCAAGGGACACATCTGGATATCACATTAGTAGGTAATACTATCTTTATTTTATTTAAAAGAATCAAATATTTTTTTATTAATTCGAAGTATTAGTTCGTACGCTCATAAAATATTGAGTTAGTGATCCAACGTTATTTCAAAAAATAATATTTGAATTTTATTGGAATGGAAAATAACAATACTATTTTCGATTTTTATACGTCCAAACATTTTCTAAGTGTAACTGTGGAAGTTCAAAAGATGGAAGCAAACAAAGTTTTTATAGTTGGTGGTCAATGTTCGATGTAAAGAAAATTGCTTATCATATTTAACTTAGGGATGGGCCTGGTTTGCATTGGGGAATTGTAAAGGAATTGTTCCTCGTTTGTACAACAGGGGAAAGTTGTTATGATGCCATCATCCCAATTAGATTTTATTTATTTCTTTTATTGATATGAGGAAGCTTGTGGTCCCCTAAAAATATGGTTCCCCTCTCGGAAATTGAATTCAGATCAGATCATACGCCTATTCTGTGGAGTCCTACATCTGTCAAGTGGGGCTATTCTGCTTCTGCTGTATTCCTGTGCTAGAGTCAACATATCACCTCCTAATTTAGACCACAATATTTAAATAAATTTACATTTACAATATGCTACAATATTTAAATAAATTTACATTTACACCATTCTGGATTAGAGGTGCCATCTCAACTAATTTTTACTATTCAATATATATAATTCGAGTTAGTGATTATTTTGCTAATCTAATTAAATTATAAATAGTAAAATTACCACTCTTTTAATTAGTACTTTTCTGAATCATACAATGCAAATAATTAATATTTCTACTATTTTCGAATTGTTTTAAATTTGAATTCTTCTCACACTATTCCACTTAATATTTTCCTACATTATTCTTCATACTTCTTCAAGAGGAGGGTTAAAATGTTTTATATCTTTCATGTCTCAACGTGTCTCATATTTTTTTATTTTATTTTTCAATATCTAAATCATCAATCCGAACCAATCCACATGTTTCTATATTAAAATATAATTTAAGATCAAATTTTATATTTTCTAAAAAAACATTACCATTTTTTTAGATAGTTACAAAATCATTGTTTCTGGATCATCCAAATTATGTAATGATTTTGTGCCTATCTACAAATTACTAATAATTTTTCAATAAATATAAAATTTGCTTTCCAAACACATTTTAATATGGAGATCATGTTGATCGGTTCGGATCAACATTTTGGACATTGAAAATATAGATAAAGAATATGAAGCATGAAATACACGAAACACTTGAACCCTCCAACTCCAAATAGTATTATCGTTGTACCTTTTTTTTTTTCTGGCAATCATAACGGCTCATACACATAAGAGAAAGGAGCACTTGACAGTATATTTTTTTTTACAATTTTGATGATAAATTTTCAAAAAGATTCAAATAAATTTGTAAGGTACAAAGTAAATTTGTAAATATGTATTGGACATATATATTTAAGAGATTACTCAATATATATTCGAAGTTTGGTTGTTGACTAATATAAGTATATTACGTATGATATAGGTAGAAATAGCTGCTGTCTATATGACACTATTCAACTATAATAACTGTAAATAGTATTTCATAGTATGTTCATTGTTTGAGTTATTTATTATCGACAACCGTTGAATTTTTGTATTTATGTTTCCTTGTGTATTTGACAGAGCTATCTTTCTCTCTCATTCTTCTTTTTCAGGCTTCTATTTGCTATATTAATATTATTTTCCCCTTGAGAGCAATACGTCTCCATGATACGAATCACTCAGCATATAATGAATCGAGTGGATTTATTACCATATATTATAGTTTTTTTTAGGAAGCGACTAATTGTATTCAGCGACTTATATTCAATTTTTACTCAAACCAGCTGTTATTTGACTATCCCGAATATTGTAAAATTCAATATTCTATACTGTATACATCAATAGCAAATCATATATAATATATAATTAAAATTTCTAACACCAGCAACTCTTGCAACTTGTCAAATTTTGTACTTATTGTATTTTGTACTTTCATCGTTGTTGTACTTTAACCGTTACATGTACTTGCTATACTTTAACCGTGTCAACTTGTGTGCTTTCACTTTTTTAGAAGTTTTGAAAATGGAACCCTTCAAAAAATTGCAAAATTATATTATTTTTTTCAAAATGAATTTTTTTCCGAAAGAAAAATTATAATTTTTGTTTTCAAATTTTCTTTATAAATATTAATATATGCATCAATATCATTTAATTTTTTTTAAATCATGGGTTAGGAGTCAAACTACCCAATACATTTTTAAAGTCCTATGTATATTATAGAAGATTTCTCCACTTTGTGGATTTCGAACCCATGACCTCTCACTTGAGAGCTATGTGCCTTTGTCACTAGACCAAATGCAAGTTCTTCTATATCATGTAAAAGAACACTATGTATAATATAAAATAAATTTGTATGTACTGTAAAACTTACATATGAATATTGTAAAATGAAATAAAACATGAATTATGTAAAACTTACTGATGCAAACTATAAAAATAATGGATCCAAACTAAAAAAGATGAATATTATAAAACTTAAAGATGTAAACTATAAAAATAACAGATGAAAACTACAAAACATGAATATTATCAAATACATTATCAAAATATAATTATTCCAAAACATATTGTTCAACAAAGCAAAAATGTTCTAAAACACAAACACATTGTTCAATAAAATACAACTGTTCTAATACATTTGTTATTTCATAACTCTCTTGTGCACATTATTTGGATGTGTAAGAAGCTTCATCACTAGAATGAGACGGTCTTTAGAAATATCATCCTACAAACAAATAAAATAAACAAGAGTTATCCGACTGTAAAACATGAATACTGTAAAAATTACAGATGAAAACTACAAAACTTATAGATGCAAACTATAAAACATGAATACTGTAAAATTACATTTGTAAATTACAAAATATACAAATGCAAACTATAAAACATGAGTACTGTAAAAATTAAAGATGTTAACTACAAAACTTACACATGAAATCTATAAAACATGAATACTGTAAAAATTATAGATGTAAATTACAAACCTTAAAGATACAAACTATAAAACTATAAAATTACCTGTGTTAAAGTGTGAGGTGTTTCAGTGATCAGATTATAGAATCTATAAAAGAAGTTGAAGAATCTTACAAAATAATTGCAAGATCCTATAAAACTAGTTCAATAATCATATAAAAAAATTGCAAGAATCTTGTAAAATAATAGCAAAAATCATGTAAAACTAGTTCAAGAATCTTGTACAACTAGTGCAAGAATTCTATAAAACAATTGCATCAGTTGGAATACTAACTGAACAAGTTGCATGAATCAATCTAGATATGTAAAATAAAGAACTGACAACTATTGCATATATCATGTAAAACTATTAGATAGATCTTGTAAAACTATTGCATAGATACCTAATTGATTCAGACTGTGAACATAACAAATTAACACTTTAAAACCTAAACATATCAAGTGAAACAAATAAAAATGCGTTAAAATTTTGCCATTAGCAAGAAACTGATCAAATCCAAACTATATCACTACGACATAGATACTGTAAAACTAGATAATCAACATTGTAAACCATGACAGATCAAGTGAAAACAAATCAAATGACATTAAAATTGAACCATTTCAGTAAGGAATTTCAAAATTATTACACTAAAGCATTTCAATGCGCTGTAAATAAGTACTAAAAAGAAAAATAAGAACATAAACATTGCGAATTTCACCTCCCAATGTCATCAGACGCCTCGGCACTTGTTTGACTTATAACTTTGGGTGAAACATTTTTCGCTTGAAAATGGATGTAAAACTCTTCACATAATCCTATAAACTGTAGTTTGTTACAGTGCTTTATACAAGGCATGTTACAATGCTTTCTGAGGAGTAAAGTTTTTGTTAATTTTACTCTTCTTTATATTTTACGATTTTAATATTTGAACAATAGATCTAACGATCTGAACTGTTCAACGAGATATCCATATAAATATGTTTTTGGAGACCAAATTTTATATTTTTTGGAGTTTCTTTAACTATTCTTTTAGAATTGTTGAAAATATATTAATGTTTTTTATGGTTCAAAATTTTCTAAAAAGTAATGTTTTCAGAATTTCTAAAAAAAAGTAGTAGGAATCTTAAAAAAAATGTAAAATTTAGCCTTCAATAATATTTCAATATGAAAATCACATTGAACGATTTAATCTATTGTTTGAACTTTGAAAATAAAAAAATATAAATAAAAAAGTAAAATATGGATTTTACTTTCCAAAGCATTGTACCCCACCTATAATTATATTTGACGTAAGTTAATATTAATCCTTCGGTATATCAAGGAAAAAATAACAACTTTGAACTATTTTCCGCTTACGTACACCAAGTAAAAAATGCTAACAACCAGCCTTTAGTAAAAAAAATTTATCACAATAACCTACACAAAAGCACTAATTAACTAATGAATAAAGAAAAACTAAATACATGACTATATATTTTGACTTACCAGTACATTAAATTCGAGAGTAATTTAACAAGTTATTTTATATAGAACTCAAGGATATTAATTATGAAGGCCTTTTAGCTAGACTGAGATGGAGATCACAAAAAATGATTTTGATCTGATTTTCGAGCAAGTATTTTAAAATATGGAAAAGGCTCGGCATTTATAATTATAAGCAATAGTGGAGAACAATCTATGAACGTAATAGACGGAAACCATTATGGGCCTCATTTTAATATTTACTAAGTACTACAGCCAAGATTCGCACCAACGGTCATATTTCGCTCGGACTTGCACTTTAAAATTTTATCGTGACTGTAGCGTCCTCCTGCTCATCGAGGTAAGGTGATGCTCCGATGGCTGCTTGTGGGCCGCATATTTCAGTGTCATCTTTTATTTTATTGAGGAAAAGCCCGAAGGTATGCCATCTTTTATTTCATATAGAGTCAACTGTACGTAGTATCGTTGGTATTTCAATCTAAATATTATTAACTCAAATGCTTATTGAATCAGTTTCAAACGATACATTCAAACTATTTAAATTGATATAATTTTTTAGTGATGCGTTTATATGCAAAATTAGTAATATTTTAAATTAATTTAGTATCAAATCAAGCGGTCAAATGAAATAGTTTTTAAGTTAATTTGAATGCACTCATTTTGCATTAATATATACTACAAAAATATATCACTATCTGCGTAGGCAAAAGGTGAATATTCTAGAGAATATACTGACAAAAAGTGCTATTTTTAACATATTATTATTATCAACATGAGTATCCACGAAAACACCGTCGACAGAAAACAGTTTACCTTTGCAGATAATGACAGAAAAAGTTGTACACACTAGATTATTATGACTATTAAATAATCGTTATATGTAAAAGTGAAAAAGTCGCTATTTTGAAAGCAATAATTATAATATTAATTAATATTTTTTCTCCTCATACTCAATTTACTTTTTTATCAGAAATTTTTAATTATGATAGGATCAAATTGGATAGTGATAAAATCATATTTGTATCTGTTTTTATTTTTTTTAATACGGATACGAATACAAATACGAATTAGATATTAAACGAATACGGATATGAATACATATATAATTTGAATTTCTAATTTAAATATTGCATAATAAAATTTACATATTATTCAACAATTTTTTTTTTTGCATTAAGAAACAAAAGAACATAAAATATATGTAATTCGAATATTCAATGAACAAAATACTTTTTAATATTAAATTTTTTATGTATATATCTTGTTAATTAAATTAATAACAACATAATCATATTTTTAATAAAAAAAATACCAACAAAAAAATTCTTCTCTAAACATATATAATTTTAAAGCAAACAATTATCCGAGAAATTTAAAATACAAAACTAATAATTATAATTATTTGAATTCATATCTGCATATGCATAAATAAACCGTATTCGTATTTTTGAATATGAATATCTGAATTTAAAATTCGAACATGTCTGGAGGACATAGAATATGTGATACATATGGTCAGAGAACAAAGTAGGTCTGATAACTATCGAATCTACTTTTGGATTCAACGAACTCTATAACCGCCCGATCCATTTGAAAATCTGTGCATATGAAATTCAAAGCAGACACACACAAAAATTAAAATATTACACACGAATCCTAAAACAAATTGAATAATGATTAAACTCATCGAACTAAAGTAGATCTGATGAACATCAAACCTACTCTCATTTGCCCATCGGATCTACTCTCATTTGGTTATCCCATAAGTCATCAAATCTACAACTATTATGTTAGGTTATTCTTATACACATACTGGTTATTTGGTTTTGTATCCAATATATAATATTACAAATTGAATCATTGTACAGATTTAGACAGTTAAAGAGTCACTGCAAGTGTCAGCAACGCAGAAGAGAGAGATAGAGAGATAGAGATAGATGACGACTATACCCACGAGATAACCATGACCGACTGCACCCCTCCCTATGCTCCCTCCTCTGTCCCTTTAAAATCAGTGCCTACTTAAAACATTGATTAGGTTGATTAAAGGACTGATGACATAATTACTTGCAATTGAGTACCTGACGTGTTGAGATCTTATTGGTGTGGTATGTGCTGCTGATTTAATTTTGGATTGTCAGAACCCTATCCCCATCTGCAGGCGTTATCTGCTTGAATAAATTATGCTTGCCAGGGCGATGAAATAGAGGTAATTATTACTCTATTGTCTAATTTGTTATGATCCACTTTACAGTATCATTCTGCTGCCACGGTAACTAGTCCGAATTATTCCAGAACATAGGGGTTTAAAATTTCATAGTTTAAATTATAATACTATCGTACTCCAAAATATAATATTTTTGGAAAGCATTTTTTTTATGATAAATTTTACGAATAATGTCTGGTATTCAACATCTTTCTAACGAATTAAGAGCGTTCGATATCTATATTATTTATTTTAACTTGTACGTATTTTACGAATAATTTCTGCATTATCTTTTATTTAAGCCAAAATATAATATTTTTAGAAAGAAAAATTAAATTCTGAAGATAAACGATAATAAAGGGATTATTCCTAAAATACATAAAAGTTCTCACATAAAATAGATATTAAATGAGTTATTTGCGAAAACTCTTTTAGTTGGTTAGTTCGTTAGAAATATGTTAAAAAGGAATAATGTAAACATGGTGACAGGTACTAACAGCATATAGAGACTTGACTTTCATTTATTTTTAAAATTTGTATATCTATACATAATTTTTTAATATAATTTAGAATAAAATATCATGAATGATGTAAAATTAATTAGAGTATACAATTTTTATATAATTGTTGATCAATCAACTCACATTTACACTTGATTTAAATAGTTAAGAAGTCTGACTCTGCCTAAAATGCAAACATAAATGTCGGCACTATATTGGAAATATATATTTTTGTCCGGTGAAAATTTGTTCAACAAGCAAATTCCATTTTTTTTTATCTCAAGAATGATAAAAAAAATGATTCAACATGCAAATTCATTAATATAGAACTGACATTAGTATTTAAATTATCACCAAACAAATGTATTTGCATTCAATCTCTTCAATGTAACTTCTTTGATTTGTATTCATATATCGATCTTTAAAATATTGCTTTACAAAGTGGATAGTGGTAAAATTATATTTATATTTGTTTTTAGTTTTCAAATACAGAATATTAGATGGATATGAATTGACTATTTATTAAAAAAAATATAATAAATATTATTAAAAAAATACTATAATTCATAATATTTATCTAATTATAATGATTAATAACATAGTTTTTTTATTATATATATATATAGAGAGAGAGAGAGATGTTGACTAGGGTGCTTCATGGAGTAAAATATGTTTGTACTCCATGTTATATCTTTATTTTTAAAATTCAAACAGCCGATTCGAACCTTCCAACATGTTCTCCATATTAAGAATTCTTTACATTTTTTAGAATTTTGTTACTCTAAGCATATTATAATATGGAGATCACTCTATATTTTTCCATCCAACATGCTCATGGAATATGCTCATTTCGTTAGTATTTTTGGACGGAATGATTATATTCCGTTAATATTTTGGGTGTAATGAGAATATTTCATTAACATTTTGGATGGAAATATATAGAGTGATTTTATTGGGACAAATACCAAAATTGAGTTACTAGAAATAGACAAATCAAATTTGAGTAACCAATTTGTGACAAATGACAAATTTTAGTAACCTCCGGTAAAATTTACCCTAAACTACATGGTAGATATCTATTATTTGAATATGAATAATTAAAATTTTAAATTATATCTACATCTGTATTCACATAGATATTCGAATATTGAATATCCGTATATAATTTCTGAATACAGATCGGATATTATCCACTCTATTTTCACCCTACAGATATTTGTATCTATTTTTTTAATATACAGATCGGATGTTACCCACTCTGTTTTCATCCTAGTTCAATCTTCAAAGATATAAACATGGAAAAAGCATTAAATGAGACATTGAGAAAATCATTGTAAAGGTGTAATGGAGAGCTGTGGTGCGTTGGTTGCTCTGGCTCCATGCACACAAAATCGCCATTTCATCATATCCTTCGGGTAAGTACGCATATAGATGCCAGTAGCTACTACATCCTTTTCTATGTCATGAAAAAATGTTCAGCTTTTAACGTAAATAAAATTAAGAATCACCAGCTATAATCACAAGTACGTATTTCCTCAAAAGGTGCTTACATCATTAATTATTCAAGTCAATTAGTTGCAGCAGCCCATGTGAAATCCTCATAATGAAGCGGCAGCTTATTAGAATTGGTGTTTGTTTTTATCTACTTGGTTTCATTTGTTCTGGGCTCGGGACATTAATTAATTTGGATCGCGGTTGTTAAACTCTATCAATGCAAACAAAATATATTTATTTTATGGACAAGAGAAAATAACCTATTCCACGCCTGCACCGAAAGTTATTTCTTCAAATATAATTAGAAACTGATCAGAACTAGCACAATCTTAGGCTCCTAGCATAGTTTTTTATTACAAAAATTAAGATTTATTTCTTCAAATATAATTAGAAATGGGGTACAATGCTTTGGAAAGTAAAATCCATATTTTACTTTTTATTTATATTTTTTATTTTCAAAGTTCAAACAGTAGATTGAATCGTTCAACGTGAAGACCAAATTTTAAATTTTTTAAGATTCCTACTACTTTTTTTTTAGAAATTTTGAAAATCATTACTTTTCAAAAAAAATTGAACAATAAAAAACATTAATATATTTTCAACAATTCTAAAAGAATAGTTAAAACAAACTCCAAAAAATATAAAATTTGGTCTCCAAAAATATATTTATATAGATATAACGTTGAACAGTTCAGATCGTTAGATCTATTGTTCAAATATTAAAATTGTAAAATATAAACGAAAAATAAAACAAAAACTTTACTCCCCAAAAAGCAGTGTAACACACCTTGTATAATTAAACATTTTATTTTGAAATATCTACAAGTGAAGTGCACTTACAAATTTTTACTGAAATAACAAATCACGATAAAAATAACAATTAAAAATAATTTATGAAATAACAAATCACAATAAATTACAAAAATATAGTCAAATGTAATCGAACGTAACTAATGTTATTGATTACGACACGTTTGATCGCGTGTTATAACCACCGCTCGACATTTTAATCATGTCACGACACGATTCTACTAATCTACTAATCTATCGAAACATAATAATATCCTACTTATCAAAACTAAAGGACTAATTGATGGTGCACCATGAAAACTTCTAAAAGTATGTCCCATTATAACTAAGCATTTTTTTTTCAATTAATCTATTATGATTTTTTTTTTTTTAAAGTCAAAATGACTATATGCCCGTTCAAACTTTGAATAACTCGGTAAATAGCAAAGGTTGTTAAAAAGGAAATAAATCTAGTGTTATTCCAAAGGAACAGGAACCTTTTATTCTGATATAAACCGTTGATCTTCGTTGATATTACGCATAAAATATTTCTATTGTTGAGATTCGTGCATGAAATATTTTGATCGGTAGGAATCGGAATAACAGGTAAGTGCGTTTACTGCATTCCCTTTAACCATCGGTAAGTGCATGTACTGTCAAATAGCGGCACACTAACCTTTATAGCTGAGTTTTATTTTATTTTTGTTATTTAAATTGGCAATCGTAGGCTGACGGAACGTTAATAGATGCACAAGGTGTCATTTTTATTCATGTCGCATCAAGGAGATAACAAAATAGTATTAGAGCGTACGTTGATTCGATGACTATTGATTGAACCCTTCGTTTAGTGTCGCTTTATGTGAATTTATTGTTGGTGCAATCCTATCCAACACATCTTATATGAATTTGCTAATTTTATATAAAAACTGTATACCAAATAGGTTTTTTCAAAAGTCCGAAAAATCTGCAGAAATCCTACACAGATATTTGTTAAAAAAAAATAGAATAGAATTGTTTGGAAAAAAAATCTGTTTATGATTAATTAGAGAGTTCACGGATATTCAATAAAAATTAGTGTAGGAAGAGCTACACGGATTTTTGATAATAAATCTTTTTATAATAAAAATAGTAGAAAATGATAATTTCAATTTGAATTTGAAAACATGAACTCCTTTAGATAACCCTCTGAAACGAAATTTTAAAATATTTCAAAGTTCGAATAACCAGACTTTGAACTTCTATAATTTAAAATATAATTCAAAATAACTGATTTTTCATGTTTTGAGTTTAGTTTTATTATTTCGATCGTATTAAAATTGACATTAATTAGTCATTATTTGTAAAGAAAATTTATTCCTTTAAAAAAAATCATAAATGTACTTAAAGTAATACCGTCGTCTTAAATCTGAAGTCATATTTTCAATGTTCAGTTCTTAGTATTTCAAAAAATTTACTAACTTATATTTTAAATTATTAATTGATCAAATTATATTTTTGAACATCGATTTCTCCGAAACATGTCGCGACAACTATCACATGCAATTACCGTTACAAATCAGAAGAGGTCTGATTCGAAACTAGAATGGTTGGTTAGACAAACTGCGATCATAAGATAATGAGACGAATTTGACAGTATATGGCATGCATATAGATGTTTTGGGTCTTCGATGAAATGAATTATGTTGTCTTTGTGTGTTCAACTTAATATTGTTCTCCTTCTGTAACGATAATGGAATTTAATTTGTAGATCCAGCGATCAATCGGATGTTCGAAATTGAAGCAATATTTCAAACTGAAAAGAAGAGTTCGAGTTTGATTCGGTGCGATTCGAACTAGTTTGATTTAGTTCGTTAATAGTTCGAATTGAGACAAATCAGAGGAGAATCTGAAGAGTTGGAGGTTTTAGACCGAGCCAAACCAATTTCGAACCAGCCAGATCTTGTTCGAGTTCGAGTTCAAACCAATTTCAAACCGAGATAGTTTGATACATTTTAGAACAAACTTCAATTGAGTGAGTTAATTGCAAATTTTTATTCGAATCGAATTCAATCGAATCACAAACAACGAAATTTTTTACCAGCTCTATGTGCATGTGAATATAAAGAACAGCTGTGGGTATTAAAAACAAAAATATTTATGATACCCAACTTAAAAGCTATCTTCTTTGGTTTCATGTTTTATACCAAGTTATTATTCTTCTGCTGTTATACGAAACATACAATTTTGGACCAATTATACCTATTTGTGGATTTGTCCTGGTAAGGTAATATTGTAAATATGATAGATCTTCATTACTGCTATTCACTGTGGGCCCCATACTCCTGCTAGGCCACAGTAAACTGAAAGATAAGTGAGAAGAGCAAACATTACCATGTATGTATTCAGCGACAGGGGCGGACCCACTTGGGTCCAGGGGGGCCTGCCCCTGGATTTTGCGTTTTAGTGGAAGTTGGGACGTTTCGATCGAGTCTGCCCTCCCCTGGAAAATTTTTTGCCCCCCGCTGGACGTTTAATTTATAGTTCGGGTTAAATTTAGGATTAAAATTAAAATAAATTTCTTCAATTATGATTAATAATTAGAATTATAGATTAAAATATCAGAAATTACAAGTCAGATAATTGAAAAGTATAAATTAAACCATTATTTTTTATTAAGTACTTAATTAGTTAATGGATTTGAACCCGATTAGCTATTTAAACCCAATTCGATATTTTTTTGCCTCCCCCTGACAAAAATCCTGGGTCCGCCCCTGTTCAGGGATCACAATTTTAAAATAATATATCATAATTTATTTGGAAATTGCATTATTTAGCTGAGGTTTATTGATCTGCCATGGATTTTATTCGTGGTAAATTAATATATTAATTCACATTTAGTATTAATAAGATTGATGCAAAGATATTGTATTTTTTTTTACGTAGTACAAACCATTGAACTTTCAAACATTAATTAATTGATTGTAGTGAACATGAAGAAAGTCTTATTTATATATCCCTGTAATGTTTATTAATATTTCACCAAATATTACCAATTCAGTGTACCTATTCATATCTGATATCTCTGCTCTTGCATCTATGAGTATTTTATTTTAAAGGTTAAAATTTTCCTCAGATATGCAACTATTATGATGATTATTTTTGAAGTATTAATTTATTCCCCATCTGCGAGGAAAGCTTAGCCTGTTATGAATCAGAGAGCATAGCAAACCAAGAATTTCGCCGGCCATGCATGCAAAATATATATCAAGAAATGGGTACATGAAAATTTACAAATGAACGACAGACCCATATTGGCGCAAGCTGTAAACTTAATTTTAAATTTTAAACCATGGCCCAATATTTATATCTATTTACTTCAAGTCTCATATGACATTTATTCCTGGGGGCACCCACCATTCCAGCGTATTCTTTAATGTCCTTCTTTCCTATCAAAGAAATGTTAATAAGAACAAAGATGAATCAGCATTTGACAGTACAAACCCGGTCGGGACCGGTTTGGAAGAAATTAATGTTTACAAGGCAATTGGTACCAGTGCTTTTATATATATCAGCTGAAATCGGTTGCTTTCTTTTAGGTTCGTTAGTGCCACAACCCAGCTGAACAAATTTTAAAGAGTATGTTTGGATGGGAGTAGAATAGTTAGAATAGCAAAATTTGGGAATACTAAATGAGAATAGGAAGAAAAATAATGATTTTCATATTAGTGTGAATATGGTGTTATTCTAATTAGTAAAATGTTGTTTGTATTATACATTTGAAATAATGAATAATAATAACTGATAAATAATCATGTTAACAAGGTGCTAATTAAGATAAAATATAGGTAAGTGGGGGTATCAAATGAATTGTTATGACGTGGAGATAATATAAGTGATGTCAATTTTGTCATTTCGGGACTGTGTTAGCGGAAATCTGAGAAGAAAATATTTTTTTCTCTCTCTTCCCACTTCTGAATAGAAGCTATTCCAACATTTATAGGCCATGTTTGGTTGTGGAGTAAGTGGTGGAGTAAACCCTTTACTCTATCTTTAAGAAGTCAAACGAGGAGTAAGATGGAGTAACATGCATTTGAGTTAATCTAGATTAAGTTACTCCACCTGTGGGTCCCGCAGTTAGAGTAACATCATGTTATAATTTTCTCTTTCTTCATGAGCTTACTCCAACCAAACATGATTATTTTAATCTGCCTTAACTCAGAGTAAGAAATTTAATTTGGAGTAGTAATTTTACTCCACAGCCAAACATGACCATAAAGAATAGAGAATAACAGCTATTCTAGCTATTATGAATAACAAAAATATTGTTTGGATAGACATTGAATAGCATCTATTTTAAAATAGCTTCTATTCTTGACACATCCGAACATACTTGAAAAGAACAACATCAGTTTTAGTATATAATAAATTAGGAGATTTCTTGATTTTGATATGTAAATAAATAGTATATATAAAGTCTAAAATAACCATTTTTTTTAAATGATGGAGAAATTTTTAATTTTTTTTTTAAAAGATTGACATATAAATTATATATGTTGATAGACTCAGATTGATCAGTTAAATCTTCCAAAATAAAGTTTTTAAGATTAAAACATTTAAATGATCGATCACTGCATAATTTGAAAATTACCAATCTCGACACAAAGATAATGGTTCTCCATATGACCTTCACTTAATTAATTGTGTTATATTCTATTCGTCAATCAATGATTCAAGACACTAATAAAGAGGTCCATGTGACATTGACTAATTTGTTTATTACATTAATTAGCAGCTACCTTGACATATACACACAACAAATATTATCATATCCATTCATATTTACTGTCATCATTATTATTATTATTATTATTATTATTATTATGGCTACAGTATACTAGTTAGCAACGAGCTATTTAATTAATGATATTAGACCGTTAGGTTCCGAATCAACCTAGCTAGGATAAAATCCATCCTTCCATTAATTAAAAGACACTGATCTCGCCCGTTCAGTTTTAAAAGAAACTTTTAATTGCATGCATAATAATAAGTTAATAACCAATAATGGAAGCAGATATCAACTCTCTATTTTTTATTTTATTTTTAGATCTTATAGTGGCTTCAACTTGTTGTACAGTCCTAATAAGCAGTAAATAGAATAGTTTACAGCCTGCAAAATATATATAAAACAAATAATGTGCATTACAAATTAATAGTAGCCAAAAGGAACCATTATATTCATGTCTTAACTACCTCAACTTATATCAGTTTGTCCGTTTGTAAAAAAAATATAATATATCACACTGGTAGCTAGCTATTTCACTCACAACTAGCGCTGATATATTTCTAATATTCAGATATCTAGAGATTGATATCTAATGTGCATGCATGCTATACTAGAGACGGAGTCGGACTTTCGAACTATATAATCAATTTTATAATATCACGATATTTTCTTATAAATTCTATATAAAATCATACATAGATATACAAAATAATTAAAAAAATAGAAATGAAATGACCCTCATTAGTTTAACTTACATCCACCCCTGCATGCTGCTTAATTTACTGTAATATACTTTGCTGTAATACAAGCCTAAGGGTCTTCTCTGTGTGTGTGTGTGTGTGTGTGTGTGTGTGTGTGTGTATCACACTGGTATAGCTGACCGACGTAAAATTATAATGATGTCCGAAGTGATACATACTCAAAATTATATTGCACAACTATAAATAAATCAGTGTATTCCTACATAATTGCATGCAATATCGAACTAATATTAGACAATTTTCTTAATAGTTATGTTCGGTAAAAATACTACAGCTCAATCTTCGCCTGCTACAAACGAGGTCCGACTTAGTGTTCATAAATTTGGGAATTACTAATTTTAAAGAGTGGACTGAAAAGCTATTGACAAAACTTTGTGGGTTTTTAGAAAAAAGTTCATAGACTTCCGTTGTTGGGTTTGGGCCGTTTGGCTTAAAGCCAGGGACCGGGAGTTCAGGACCGTTAACAAATTTTGAATTTGAGATTATTTTGAGGAGACAGTAATTCCTTTGCTGGTTAGGAAAGGGTAGATTTTGAGACAAAAATGTCTCATTTTTGTTTTGTTTTTAATGGAAAAAGGTAGACACTAGCCATGTCCAGATGTCCTGTGGATAGGGCTGCAAACGAATCAAACCAAATCAAACTTATCCCAGTTTGAATTTGATTTGAATTAATTTCGAACTTAGTTTGATTTGAATTAATTTCGAATCGAATTTTTTAGGAACTCAATTTCGAATCTTTTACGAATTTTTTTACTACAAAAAATAGTGATCGTAGTCTCCGAGAGCGAGAGGTGAAAGTCATTTAGGGTTTCATAATTGAGAGCAAAGGTAACGACTTATGAGATATGACTTATGACTGGGAGGCCTTATGTTTTAAATTTTAAGTCATCAGCGAACATAAGTCATAAGTGGAAATCAATGATTCACGTTACTTTGAGATTCGAACCAGAATAGTTTGCGAACCTATTTCGAACAAACCAGGTCTAGTTTGAGTTTGATTTGAATTAATTTCGAACTATTTCGAATCAAATTTTTTATGAACTTTTACAAATCAAACTCGAATCGAATTACGAACTACGAATATTTTATGCAGCCCTACCTGCGGATACTCATAATTTCATTTCATATAGAAAAATTGGAAACCAGACAAGGTTCTGGCTGAATTTAATTTGAATGTGTACATGATGGGAAATCCTCTGCGTGCATATACGAAAACAGAGAAAGCAGAACTCTGCTTTAACCCGTGAAGAGCTCCGAAGGAGACATATAAACTGTGAGGAACAGTGTGTGATGTGTGAGCAGAACGTTTTAGAAACATCGTACCACTTGTTCTTTCATTGTGCTAATGCTAGAGAGGTCTGGGCAAGGGTTGGAGATGTATTGCTCCGCAGGGACACGGTTCAGGAAACTTGGGAGGCCTCAATGTTCCAATACTGTAGCATTCAAGGGAATCAA
>CAXKVW010001117.1:25000-31917 GCA_964058825.1 Carex arenaria
GAGAGAGAGAGAGTGATAGCATAATTGTGCGTACTCAACTGTGTAAAAGCTACACAATTTATTTTGCTAATATTTAGCAAATCACTGTTAAATTCAAAATAAGATGCGTACTTAAATTAAAGAAAAAAATTGTTTCAAGGATCTAAGTTTGATCAATCAAATCAAGCCAAAAAAACATTTCAAACTACAGAATTCATTTCTCTATCATAATTTCAATATCTGATATTTATTCAAGAAAATTGATCTTGTCAATAACTGATTCTCTTTCTCAAATAATATGACATCATTGGCAATCACTGATTCTCTTTTTAAAATAATTTACTACCAACTACACTTATCTGACTCCATTTTTTTTTCTTAAACTTCTGAATAGGTATCTAAAACAATGAGGAGGCAGGTACCGAGATACGGAGGGGTTCTAAATGAGATCATCCATCATTAAGTACAGAACAGAAACATGGGCTTCATGTGACTCTCATGCTACTCTCTGCCTTCTCTGTCTCTGGACTTAAGAGTTGGTCCAATGGGCATTGGACCTATTTTAGTTAGACGGATTCAATCATCATTCAATATGCTTTATGATTCGTGCACAATGTTTTGATTTTGATGTGCACAGATTTGAGCCTAAAAATAGGTCCAATAGGCATCGGACCCACTCCGTTCTACTGTCTCTGATTCACTCCTCTGACCTTTTTTGTCCTATTTTCTTCAAAAAAAAAAAAAATAATAATTTAATGAAAAGTGTCGTGCATGGGCTGGAAAGTATAATGCGTGAATATGCCTCTCTCTGTTTTTTTTTTTTTTTTTATTCTTTTATTTGAAGTATAGCTAGGTACCGTGAATATGTTGGTATTGGCCAACATATTGTTTTTCATTTAGTATTTCACAAAATTACTGAAAGCTCCATATATATCTTAATTTTTTTTTATCATAATTATCTTCCTGTCAAGACGCTCATTAATTAATGGATGTGTGTAAGTGTGTAACTGACTAACGGTTGTTTATTGATTGATAAGTAAATTAAAAACAAGCCAAAATTCAGAACTATTGTTATCACCTCACTTCAAATAAATATTTTTTTAGTCCATATGTTGATTATATTAATAAACCGTTTCACTTGTATTTAGTATTCTTATTGTCCTTTATTTGGTATATGGAATCCATATGTATTTTTATAGAAATTTGTCATCCCAATTACCAAATGCCTGTAAAAGGATTCTTTTTAGTATCATATCTCTTTGATGGTGTCTTTTTGTAATATGTGGTTCCACTTACAGTGATTGTTATTTGTTAATCAACAAATTTTAAAAAACTGGCGAACGAAAAAACAAATTCAATAATGTCGGCCCATTAATCTTTGTCTCATAGAGCCTTTAAGACAATCATGTAGGCTCACTAGTAATTCGTCAAAAATTAACAAGCCCAATATTATACCGTACTATCTTTTTTAAGAATACAACATGGGCCGGCAGATAAATTAACAAGGGAATCAGAAATGAACCCGGTCACGTTAAAACGGATCCGAATCTGCTTCAATTCTTTACTCATAAACAGTAACCTAACGATTCTTGTTTTTCCAAATCCAACTGTTGAATTGTTTTGAGATTCGTGCAAAAAAAATCAGTTGCTTTGAGATACGTGCACGAAATTATTGGACGATTAGATTTGAAAAAGCAGGGATTTTAGGATTACTGTTCATTCTTTTAGAATCACAGCAGATGTGAATCCCGTTAAAACATGCAAGCTTAAATCTTATTCTACAATTTGCAGCATATGCAAAGGAAATTAACCCAATAATAGCAATTAGAGTAGGATTAAAATGCTCTACTGTTTCGTGCTCCTAATCATGTCTCAAAATCTTTTATACATGTTTTCAAAGTTCAAATTAATAGTTAATTCAAACCGCTCAATATAATCTCCATATTAAAATGTGCTTGAAAACCAAATTTTCTATTTTTTGGAAAAAAAAATTACTATTTACTCTTTTTTAGATAGATACAAAATCACTGATTTTGAGAAGACTTTGGATCATCCAAAAACAATGATTTTGTATCTATCTAATAAATATATAGTAAAAATAAATTCAACAAGCATAAAATTTAGTCTTGAAGCACATTTTAATATGGAGATCATGTTAAGTAGTTCGAATCGACTGTTTGGACGTTGAAAGTAGACATAAGAATTTGAGATATTATTAGAGCACGAAAACAATAACACATTTTAACTCTACTCTAGTTGCTACTAATTAACGTAGAATAACTGAGTGCGTACCTCAACGAAATTAGCTCAGCTAATTATGACTGATGGAGCTAAATGATTAGTGGTAATAAGTCATCTTTTATCAGGCGAATGCTTTGCACTTGTGTAAATTAAATTAATGTCTTTCCTTGTGCACTAAGGATACGCCACTTTCACCATTTCCACTTGCAGGGCTTCTTTAGTTTCTTGCTGTGATGCTAAATATAGAACCTCTTGGATTCATGGGGCCTACAACTTTATGGCTTTCATTTATCACATTTTTTTTCATGGATTTAAATGCAGTGTCAACTTTTAGATTTTACAGGAGAGTTGATTAATGCATGTTCATGCTGCTATTGATTAATACTCCATGACAATTATGAGTAAAATGTTATTGTTAACCAAAATAAAGTAGAGTTCTTTATAACACTTTATTTAATTTTACTTGATACATATGATGTTTATTAATAATTTAATTAAAACTATATATTAAATTCTTATTATTAAGCAATTTTAAAGCAACTAGCCAGGCAATTACTAAAGTTTTGTACCTGTATTCACCATATATTAATTATTAACTTATCAGTTACCTAATTACAATCACAAAATATACATAAATACCGTACATACATACAGTACACTTCTCAAAACCCGTAATATACCATGCTCAAAACCCGTAATATACCATGCATTTTTCGAACCTATATAACCTAGGCTGATCAATTCTGGACCAATTATTTAATCCTAGCTAGCACATCAGACCAATTGACATAATTTGACAGTTCCAATTTCCAGAATTTATCAGAAACAGCAGATACTAATTTGACATCTCTGTTTAACTATTGGTAGAGCACTGGGCACCTTGGACCGAGCTTACTGGCACGGGGAGGCCCGGTCGGTTCATCAGCACCGTCATACAATCAACTTCCAGTTTGTACCAGCCGGACAACCAGGGACCAACTTTCCACCGTAGGTTCCCTTCTATTTTCAAATTGACACTCATTAGCTTCATGGCCATGCTCGCTGCAGCTGATTGCATTCCTGTTGGGCCCACCAGATTAGCTGAAAGGATGTCGCTATCAAGCTGTCCTTGGTTAAATGGCGGTAACGCCACGTCAGGTGTTATTTGCACTCCGGCATATGCAAGGTACACATGCAGCTTATCGTAGTATATGCTGGCATGTGAATTAGGGTTTTTTGAGACGAAGGTGGTTGATATGGTAGAATTTCGTGCAGACAGGTCTTTGAGGTAGAATTTGGGGTCGGTGGGATGAAAGATGATCCAGATGAGGAAGGAGATGGAGAGGAGAGAGAAAATCAGCCCAGAGAGAGAAAGTAAGAGCTTTCTGTTGCTTTTCAGGTGGTGAAAAAATTGGTTGTGGCCTTTCTTGGAGCAGTCTTTTGGAGGTGATGCAGTTAAAATAATAGACATTTGCTAGAGAAGAGAAAATAAGGAGAGAAATAGTGTGTTTGGATGAAGTCAAGAGAGAGAGAGATGGATGCAGTGGTGGGTTTAATAAAGTGTGTTGAGATGGTGGCGTTTGTGATCTTGCACATACAAAAGCATGCAATTATTAGATATGAAAAAGAAAAGAATGCAATTATTTACGGGAGCCACAATATTTCGATTTGGAAATAAGGGTTAGTTGTGTTTGGTAACTTTGGTTTTATTTTTCAATTCCACTTTTAGGAGTTCGTTGTCAATGAATTTGTGAACAGAAACCATTTTTTTAGAATTAATTGTGAATCATCAGAGACATCAAAATGGTGAGGTGTACAAAGAATTTATATTCAACACGTATAGTTACAGTTAATCCCATGGAGTAATAGACATCAAATTAATGGTGTGGTGTACAATATTTGCAATATAGTGCACACCACTTCGCAGCCTCTGCGAAATTTTAAAAAAAATTGCAATATATACAGGAGTGAGGTTAAAATGCACCATTGGTTTTGTGCCCCAACCATATCCCATATCTTTATCTTTGTTCTCGAAGTTCAAACAGTCGATCCGAACCGTTCAACATGATTTCCATATTAAAATGTGCTTAGAGATCAAATTTTATATTTTGTGAATTTTTTTTACTGTTTTTTTAGATAGTTACAAAATCACTGCTTCTGGATCATCCAAAAACAGTGATTTTGTACTTATCTAAAAAAATAGTAAAAATTTTCTAAAAAATATGAAATTTGGTTTATAAACATATTTTAACATGGATATCATATTGAGCAGTTTGGATCGACTATTTAAATTTCGAGAACAAAGATAAAGACACAGAATATAATTGGGGCAAAAAACCAATGATGCATTTTAACCCCACTCTATATACAGATACTGGTATATACATGTATGAAAAAGATTTGAGAAGAAATCTTTCGCTGAAAGTTTTTTACAATATATTTGTCTTTAGAGTTGTATGCTCATTATTTAATTAGTTGATGAAGTTGACAAGAACCAAATCTTGGCAGCCTCTGCCTAGAGTTTCAAAAAAAAAAAGTTGACAAGAACCGATCCAAATTTAGATGAATTGAATTTGTTGCAGCTAGCTTAGAAATACGGACGCTTCTAATTACAGCCATGTCATATCCGTGTAAACCGTTTCCGACACGGCAAGGACAACTACATCCCAAAAAATTGAAGGGAAAATGATCATATCTTCTGGCATATTGTTGTGAGTCCATGCTATACAGGGGTGGATTCAGAATTTTCGTCAGATGGCAAAAAAATATTGAATCTGATTTAAATAGCTAATCGGATTTAAACCCATTAACTAATTAGGTACTCGATTAAAAATAATGCTTTAATTTATAATTTCCAATATTCTGACTTGTAATTTCTGATATTTTAACCTATAATTTTAATTACCAATCATAATTCAAAAAAATATTTTAATTTTAACTCTAAATTTAATCCGAATTACAAATTAAACATTCAGAGGCAAAACAAAATTTCAAAGAGGAGCAAAGTCAATAGAAATGTTCCGATCTCCACTAAAACTCAAAATCCAAGAAGAGAGCGGAGCAACTGCCCTCCATGTGGGTCAGCCCCGGCCTGATGTTACATAAGTTACAATTATAATTTCACGTGAAGTCTTCATGGATGACGTACAATATACTAATAAATTTAAACTTTTGTGCGTTTAGATCGTTAAAAGATAGTGTAAAAATAGTGCTATATGAATTAGTATGTAATAATAGCATAAGAAGAGTGCTAATTCAAATAATGTGAAAAAAAACTGTTAATTTTGTACTATTTGAAATAGTATAAATATTATTTAAATTGTATGTTTCAAAATAATACTAACTTGAAAAGGACTAATCGGTCATATTGTTTGAATTAACAGAACAGCACTAACAAAATACTATCTGAATAGGAAGAAATCCAAATTCAAATGAAAATAAAAGACCTTTAGGTTTTTTTATAAAAAGTAGGCTGTTAGGAAAAGGCAATTAAAGAAAAGTAAAAGGTGAGAGAGAACTCCTGAATCCATCTTAATGTTATTAATTAGATGCAAATGGTTACATCTGGGTGTATTGGAGCATATCCAATGAAATGAAATAAAGTAAAGGGGGTTACCATCATTAGATGGAAGAAAGTAAGTTACATGTTCATTATTGATTTTCAAGTATCTTTCTCTAGCAATTTTCAAAAGTGCACCTAACTCTTTCAAATGGTGTAGCGTGCACCTATAATTGTTCAGAGAAATTTTCTTTAATGTCTTAGATTTTCGAGCCTTCATGTGATCGAGAAAATTGCATAATTTATGCAACGATTTTTTTATTTGTTTTCATAATTAGATATTCACTAAAGTACAAAAGCTAGTTAGTGGATTGAGCAATCTAAATATTAAAGTACCAAAGTGGGATTTGGGTGATCCCAAGTTTATACAATGTGGGCGCAAAACAATGATAGACGACAATCCAATCATGCAACCTTTTGTTTTTTTTTTTTGTTCTAAACCTTTTATTACTTCTGATATTCAAAGATAATGTAATTCTAACTTCACCAATTCAGAAAAGATTTGAATTATTTTCAATTCACACAAACTGTAAATTCTAGGGGCATGCATGACAACTTTCAGTTTTAACTTTGATGATAATTAATGGTGTTTATGATGATAATTAATTTGTTTTTTAATTAAATATGTGTTATGAAAAGTAAAATTGTGTAAGAAAATTGGTTAAAAAATAATTTACAACGGCGTATCTAGCTGAATTATTACATATCTTAAAGATTTTATTTTGTAATTGGTATGTGAAAGGGAGGGACTGAAGTCGATCGGAGTTAAGAATGTGGTATCGTTAGAACCGACCGTAGCCGACCGGAGTTAAGACTGTAGTATCGTCGGAGTTCAGAGCATAGAGTCCCATCTCGATTGGAGTGACGGTGAGTAGATCCGGTCGTCATTGGGGTGCGGCAGTTTTCGAAGAAGCGGATCTAGTCATGAAGCGAGAGGGCAGGGATCGAGCCGGGCAGAGCCGATTGGAGCCGAGAGTGCGGTATTGTCGGAATTCAAAACGTAGTCATCTTAATCATTGCGCGATGATGAGTAGATTCAATCATCATCGAAGAGGAGAGCCGGAGACGGTCGAAGAAACAGAGCTAGTCGTGAAGCAAAATAGAGATCAGACTTTAAGATTGAGTATGAACATAAATATTTACTTTTTATGTTATATGA
>CAXKVW010001118.1:0-112894 GCA_964058825.1 Carex arenaria
GACCCCATATCACCGCATCAACCTTTCCTGTCGTTCCCGCGTCAAGCTTTTTCTAACAAAATTAGTTGACCACATAAATATAAATACTTTTAAATGTACTTTTAAATGTCATCCAGTGTTATATGTAAAAAATACTTACAAGTATAGATATAAATACTTGCACGACGAGGTATAAATACTTGTGTGACGAAGATCCTGAAAGTACGTCATCATGTATCTCATTTGAAAAAGAAAATTGCGTAGAAGACGTTTGTAATTTTAGATTCACCAAATTCCTCATAGATCGTCAGAAATATTTACGAGATTGAACAAAGAAAAAAACACCTCTAAAAATGTGTATGATCTTCCGTGTAGTTTGAGTGGTCCCCCACATATATTTATGGTATAGATACGTTTGGTATATTTGGTTAGAAAGACAATTATTTATGTAAAAATTGTTCACCTCATTTATATAGATACTTCCGTGCATATGGATATAAATATTTTCGTGCATAAAAAAAATTAGTGCTGGAGTTTTTGCGGTCCCTTCAGATATTTATGATAGTTATGGTGTGAGTACTGCAGATATTATAGCGCGGGTACTGTTATCAACTTTTTTTAAAATTAGAGTTATTTTAAGTGTAAATGATTCATCCTCTATTATTTGTTTTTGTATAAATATTAACTTCTCTTTAAAAAAAAGGTACAAAACTACAAAATCACTACCTAAATTTAAAGCAATTTGTAAAATCCTTTATTATATCTATCAAAATGAAGAAGCTGCCAAAAGTATCTTTCTAAAACGAGTTGTCGGACATTCAATGATATTTTTAAATAAATATGAAAGTAAAAAATATCTCAATTTTATGTATTAATAAAGTATTTTTTAATCAATTTTTTTACTACTAAGATTAAAGATTAATAGGTTTCATTCTTGCTTGAAAGTTTTTAGTTTCACACACCATTACAAAATTAGTTTTACTCCGCCAATTATTGTATCCTATAATGTGTTTTTTTTTTAAATCTGTACGCACTACATTCTCCCTCAATGTATACTCTCAAGGTTTTCAATGGTTAGATGGAGAGAGAGAGAGGGGTTTGCTAAGATCAAAGTGGTAGTTTTTGAGCCTCGGTGCTACCAATTCGATTTTGTGATTCAAATAGTTAATCTGAGGTGCTCAACATGTTCTTCATATTATAATGTGCACCAAATTTTATATTTTTTGGATTTGTTTTTACTATTTTTTAAGGATTTTTAATAATCATTATTTCAGATTTTTATTTTGAATAATAAAAATAAATAAATAAAATCTGAAAATAGTGATAATTAAAAATCAATAAAAAAATAGTTAAAATTTTCAAGAAAATGTAAAATTCGGTCCCAAACATATTTTAATCTGGAGAACACGTTGAGCACTTCAAATCGACTATTTGAAAATTGAAAATTGCAAAAACGAATTGGTAGTATCAAGATTTAGAAACTACCACTTTGATCTTAGCCAACACGGCCCGGCCTCCTCTATATGAGAAGGATAGTTTTGAGATTGACACTTAACGGTTTAATGTTATTGCATGCCCAATTAACTATAATATGGAATATAAGTCAATATCACAACCTAGTTCTATATATAGTATTAAATGTTGCCACTTCAGCATTTTTCAAATGAATAAATAAATTAAATGTATTTCGAACTTTATTTTCCGAAATTATATTAATAAATTATATTAATTATTTTCAAATTATACCATAAATTTTTGCCAAAACTTTATAATTATAATTTCAGAATTTTGTTATATTTATGTGTATATCTTATATCAAAATGAACTTTTTCTTTATTATATCCGTATTATATTTGAATTACTAAATTTTTTCATGTTATTTTGACACTTGATCCTGCGGATTCATTATCTACTAAAATTTGAAGCATGAGCTTGTAAGTTAATTTGGTGACTGTGTTGGGTTAGGAAGGCCTTTTTTAAGTCAGTAATGCATGTACTGCACCAGCTAAAAAGCACATCCCACATTTTCTAAACCAAATAAATAAAGACAAGTCTAGGTTATCACATACCAGAGTGGTGGTACCGTATGCAAAAACATTGTAATGATTTTCATATTGTTGAATGGAAATCGGTGAGTATACCCACTTCTTTTAAAAATAAATAAAAATAAAGACAAGTTTGCAAAACCGGTTGCACAATAAATAAATAAATAAATAAAGATAAGTTTGCAAAACCGGTTGCACAACATGAAAAACCGTATGAAGAGAATTGGAAATAATAATATTGGAGCACACTTGAGTGGCACAAGGGACTAGTTTGGTTTATGCCTAATTTTTCATATGTAGCATTTTTAAAATATAAACATAGCACAAGCGCAATATGACATTGTTTTTTTTTTTTTAATTCAGAGATAAAACATAGTCTTAGCGTGTATTTATCACTTTTTATTTTTATTTCTTTGAGGAACAATAAAAATATTTTAGCATCGGTGTATTGTGCCATACAGTTCTTGCTACTATGAAGAAGTTGTTGAGTTAGGTAGTTTTTTTTTACAGCAGTAATAAGCGTGGTCATGATTTTAAATTGCCCAGTCAATTTTCAGCACCCCATACAAATAAATAGAAAATGCGCAACCTGGGGTATTGTTTTTATTTCTTTAGAGAAAAATGATATCCCATCTACGTATGTGCTATGTTTTGAGATTTTACTAATTTGATGGTATATATTTAATTTTATATTATTAAAATGGTATATATATATATATATATATATATATATATACAGAGAGAGAGAGAGAGAGGAGGGATCCGATTACCACAATTTTGAGTTATCACAAAGTTACAATAGCGGTTTTATTCATTTTCAAAGTCCAAATCGTTGATTTAAACTGTTCAACATGATTATCTAAATAAAATGTGCTTCCAGATCAAATTTTACATTTTTTTTGAATTTTTTTACTATTTATTAAGTATTTTACAAAAACTAGTCATATTCAGACCATTGAATTTTGTACCCATCTTAATAAATAGTAAAAAAATTCAAAAAAAATGTAAAATTTGATCTGGAAGCACATTTTATTTAGATAATCATGTTAAACGGTTTGGATTGACGATTTGGAGTTTGAAAATAAAAAAAAACCGTTGTTGTAACTTTGTAGTAACTCAAAATTGTTGTAACTTGATCCCTCCTCATATATAGATATATATATATATATATATATATATAAATATGCAGTGTATGGTAACAAGTCTATTCTCTTGAAAGTGCAGAGACAACAGCATTTGGATGGATGTTGCTTTTGCACATACAGCTTTGCATCGCATAAACTTCAACAAAAGCAGAAGGAATACTTTCTGTTACCTTTTTATTTTTTTCTATTTAATTTTTCCAAACTTGGATAACATATTCTTTTCTGAACACTAAACTTTAAGCACACTTCTGTCTTAAATAAAAGGAAGAAAAATGGAAATTTAAGCATGCTCCGATCAGGCCATTGAGAATCCAGATTATTCTATTGATTCTAATGCGCTAGAATTAATGTACGTAGAATGCATTGGTAACAAAAAGAAGAAGAAGAAAAAAAAGAATAATATGCCAATATCATCTTTTTTTTTCAAAGAACAATTTAACTACTTTTATTCAATTTTATAAGAAATTTGTGTATTCATTTCAATCCATCCAAGTGAAATCAGGGGTGAGACATGAAAAATATAGAGATCAAACCTACGTCGATCATATAATTTTTTTACAAAAATACAAGAGTCTATTTTATTGTATTCATAGCATTTACTCTAAATTATATAACAAAATCATATCAAAGTATAATTTTTTTGAAAATAAATGAAAGTCAATTCGATCATCATTGTGGCTCCAAACACTAATTTGACGAGTTTTATGCCACAGTACATGTATCTATCGATTTTAATAATTGCTCATTAAAAAAATTAAGTAGCAAATCTAGTTAGTTCAAAACTAAAGGAAATTAACCAAGCATTACTTGTTAAACTTATTTTTTAATTATCCACTTATTTTTTCTAAGAGAGCAAAAGTTGACATTTTAGGAAGATTCTACGTGAAAAGATTGTAGGGGAATGAAACCCACAATCACTAAATAACTAACCTTCTTTATCTTGTACTCAAAAACCTCTGCCAAACTTGAAAACAAAGGAAACAACAATGAGAGCTTTCTGTTATCTCCTTCTCATTCCTCTATTCATATCTCTATCTAATGCTTCTATTGTAGAAGAAACATGCAAGAACATCTCTACCTCGCATCGGAACATTGCGTACGACTTTTGCATAAATTCTTTCGAGTCGTATGATCAAGATAATCTTGTTGCAGCGGATCAACGCACTCTTGCTATAATCGCCTCTCGCTTGGCGAATTCAACTGCAGTGAAGACGGAGGCACGCATCCAAGAGTTGATGGAAGAGGAGAAGAACAAACCAAGAAGGAACCGGCTTGATTCGTGCAAGGAGGTACCCTTTTACAAACATTTCAATGTACTTCTTTTTTTGAGAAAAAAATGAAGATCAAATTTCAATATTTATAAAGATTATTTTGTCTGAATTCTGAACATACAATCTATGAAACAGGGTATATTATTATTTGTCACTAGATTAAAAACTGATTCTCTTAAAAATAATATCATCTTGCATTCTCCGCAAGAAATCCTTGATTGCATATGTTGTATGAATCAATCATATAACAACTAGCTATTTTGAAATAACAGGAGTACTCGAATGCAATCGATGAGTTGAACACTGCAACACAGGCGTTAAATGTCAGTCGTGATAGCGATGCACAGACATTTTTAAGTGCAGCATTGGATGCGGCGACTAATTGTGAGGATGCATTCGCCGAAGCAGAGGATGCATCTCCATTAAAGGAGGAAGATGGAGAATATGGCCAATTGGCAGCAATTGCACTTGCCATTGTAGCAGCATTGCGAAGATGAATATTGTATGTTTGTAGTTTGATTTTCTCAGGAGAATCAAAATCTGATTTTAGGAAATCAGTCTATATATTTCTCTAAGTTTGTATTAATAAAGCTTGTAGAGACATACTTATATTATATATTGATAGATACAATCATTATTGACAAACAAATTATAGTCCAATTTAGTTGGTATTATTTTATGAAACATAACCAATTAATGCTCATATTAAAATCAATTAAAGGTAGATAACAGAAATTATAGTTCAAATGGAAAGTGCAATTATACAATAATATTTCATAAGAACTGGACATGAAGAACCTTACTTCCTAGGACATCTAGAGGTAAAGATATTAATTATTATCAGTATTATTTTGACTTCATACAACACACAAGTAATATAATATTTTATTTTACCTCTATTGCCTTTGAAATGTTAATATATTTACCCACCATCTATTTAAGAAAATGGGTGTTTGTATGACAGCTTCTATCAGTTTAAAAAAAAAAAAAATGATAGACGATTAATATATTTACCCACCATCTATTTAATATATTTACCCACCATATATTTTTTTTCATTAATATATCTGTTGACGGTATTTTACCGGCAACCATAAAAAAAAAATGGGTGTTAACTGAAAGACGATTATATGGGTCCCACTGTCATTGACCTAATATGCCATAATTGTTCCATAATGGGCCATTGCTTTAAATTTTGTTTTAGTAAAAGTTTATCAAAAGAAGGCCCAAGTCTAATTCATTCTCTATTTTCAATTGCCAATGCTAATTCAAAAGAAAGCCCAATATTACCAAATATTTATCTAGCCATGATAGTATGACGCAAGATTTCATGTAGCTTTTAAAGTCATAAATTTAATTTCTCTAAAAAAAAAATTCTTAAGACATTTCCTCTCTGTCACATAATCGATTGTTTTAAGATTTTTAATCGACAAATTATATTCATGTTTTACTCAGGGGATGGTCGGCGTCTCTTATTATTATTTTTCCCCTTTTTTGTGTGTCTCGGTTCGAGTGGTAATTATGTGTAATTTAACATAATATTATAATTTAAAGGATAAATTTTACTGGAGATCACTAAATTTTGTCATTTATCACGAATTGGTCATTCAAGTTTTATTTGTCCATTTTTAGTCACTTAATTTTATTATTTGTCTCAATCAAGTTACTCTATACTTTTCCGTCAAAAATACTAACAGAATGTACTTATTCCGTTAGTATTTTGAACGGAATATGCTCATTCCGTTAGTACTTTTGGATGAAATTAGTATATTCTGTTAATATTTTTGACGGAATAAGAATATTCCATTAAGATTTTGGATGTAAAAATTATAGAGTGATTTGATTGAAATAAATAACAAAGTTGGGTGGAAAGAAACAAATTTTAAGTAACCAATTCGTGACAAATGACATATCACTAAAAGTTACTATTTTAGTTAGGATCTTAATTGAAGATGGAAGTCACGAAACAATCATTTTGCAGAAAAATGATATTAAAAAAAGAAGCAAAAAGTTACGAATGAAGGTGGAAATTTGATTTATTTAAAAATAGCAGCGAATTTGATTTCTGGTTATTATTGAATCGCGTTGTTGAGAGACTTTTTTCAGAAAGACAAGTTTGTCCCTCTTCTTTTCTAAACCTTTGTCACAGTTATAAACTTGTAATTGGGAAAGATCATTTCAAAATCTTATCACAGTTGTACACTTATTAATTTACTCTATTTATAATGTTTCCAGCCTAAACTTATAAATTCATCATTTGACGTTTGACTATATGGTAGCTTATAGTTCTTTTTACGTCTCTCTTTTTAAAAAATAAATAAATATATAGCACTAAATATTGAGCCATATCAATGCACACAATAAGGCTCTATTCGGCTTGCTTACTGTGCCTGTGGAAAAAAAAATATTTAGTGATTTTTTTTCCCACGCATACAGTGAAAATCAATTCAATTCCTATTCCCATTCCAACGTTGGAGAAACATCCGAACATGACCTAAATATTTTTAAAGATTTAAATGCACTAGTTTGAGTTATGAAAATAAATTATTTTGTTAATACCAATAAAAACATATTTATCATTGTAGTATTTTAATTGAATTTATTGTGTCATGTAGAAATTTAAAGATGCTAGATGGGTACATCTTTTTTACAAAGTAAGCTCTTGTGTACTTGAATTGTTTTATTTCATTACTTGTTAAGAATTTCGTTACGTATTTTGTAATACTAAATTTGTATTATGTATTATATTAAGCTCTTGTGTCAATAAAAATAAATAGTGAAATATGTATTATGTGATGCTAAATTTTTGTATCTTGCCACAAAAATGTGTCTTCCTACTCCCATCAACACATTTTCATGAAAATCTATACCTAATTCTTGTACAATAAATGTTAATTGTTTGTAGATTTTATTACGAGATCAACAAAACATTCAAAATCAAATGAATTTTATCTAAAAGCACAGGTTTGACTTGATTTAAATCATAACCAACTTAAATAAGAGCTTGGATGTGCTCTCTGAATTATAATACTCATAATTCTTTCATTAATATAAAAATAGAAAAGAGCTGGGATCAAAACTTAGAATTCAATTTGGGCTGAAAATGGGATATTCGGCCCATCTTCAATTTATAGGCCGCATGACCGTATTCCGTATATTATACGAAATATTTCCCAACAGTCCGAACACAAGGCCCCAACTATTGGTCCAGGACAGCTCATAGTTATGAGAAGCCTGTGGCATAATAGGAATTCAGATCTCCTACAGTAACTCAAAAATTGGGTTTGGGATCGGCACCGTCCAATTCGAATTCGCGACAATCCATTCTGAATGTGCGCACACATTCCGAAAACATATTCGTATCGGACGGTCCCGATTCAAAATCCAATTTTTGGGTTACTTTAGGGGATCTGGACCTGACATAATAGTGCCACTCTGGCTGCCAGCTACTTTTCGAAATTGCGGAGGGTCATTCTAGTCATTTTACCTCACTTGTAATTCGTAAAGTGGTACCTATCCATAGATGAATTGCACCCTCTGAGATATCTCAAACTTTGCTTGACTTTATGAAAAAATCGTAACCGTTTAAATAGTCTTGCACGAATCTCAAAGTACAAATAATACTGGGCCCCTGTGCTCTCCCCGAATAGAAACCCAACACGTCGGTCAGGCAAAAATTGAGATATCTCAGAGGATACGCACTCTCCATCACTTCACTAGTTCACTTCCTTCACTTGTGCCACTGGACTCGCCTCACTCCTTTTGCAAAACAATTAATGGCTATCTCGATGACTTCGCACTACGCAGTCCTGCTCCTCCTCCTCCTCTTAGCTTGCCGAGCCCACCACTCCTCCGCCACGGATCACATCGTCGGAGCCAATCATGGCTGGAACCCTAACATCAACTACTCATCTTGGTCCCACAATCAGACATTCTTCGTCGGAGATCTCATCTGTATGTAATTTGTTTAATTTCTCCGCCCAATTGATAATAATCGACCTTTACAGTTTAATTATATCTATATTTATTAATTAATAGTTCTAGCTAGTTAATTAAGTTCTAATTGTATTGATCCACATGCATATATGCAGCATTCAGGTACCAAAAAAACACCTACAATGTGTTTGAGGTGAACAAAACGGGGTATGACAACTGCACCATGGATGGATATGCCGGAAATTGGACTTCCGGCAAAGACTTCATACCCCTAAACAAGCCCCAGAGGTATTATTTCATCTGTAATGGGTTTTGTTTTGGGGGTATGAAAGTTTCTGTACTGGTACAACCTCTCCCTGCAAATGCCACAAATGCAGCATTGCGTGCACGAGGCTCTGGCTCTGCCTCCGCCGCAGTCAAATCTATGGCAGTACAAAGAGTCGGTGATATTATGATCATGGCGGCATCTTTGGTTATAGCAGTAGTCGTCACTGGAGTCGGACTGATGTAATTTCATTAATTTGTCTTCTTATTAATTAAGAACTTTCTTATTCTTTTATTCCATTTAATTTGTCATTTCAAGAGACAATTATTGATCAACAAGATCAAGCATTAGTTGTAATCGCAATATTGAAACCGTTATCTAAGATCTTTAAATTACATTTCGGGCTGGTACCAGTATGTACTGTGGATACATTCTATTTGCTGTTGATATATAGCAAATAGCATGTATTGTTGATTATATAGGGATATTGATGTCAGAACTTAGATGATATTACATTTTAAATAAATTTCAACTTATTGACACGTTTTATATAATCTATGTAGCCATCAAGTATGAAAATTTTCTTGAAAAAAGCAGAATTATTGCTTTGTTAGCTTTAATGCATATTGTAATTTTATCGTATTAGAACAAAGTTGAAATGATGCGAAATTTATTGTTTGCACAAAGTTCGACTAGTTCTATCTATTTGTGTAGATACTTTATTGGATAACATACTGTAAATATATTCTAACAATATAGACATTTTTATGATATAAAGATAGATGTCAAGTCACTTAACTTTAAATATTTGCTAGAGTTTTCTGGTACGGATTAGTTTTTTCTGGTACAGATCAGCGTTTTCTGGTACTGACAGTGGTCAGTGTATGCTTCAACTGTAACTGGTTTTAGAGTTTTGGTACGGACACCAGTACCAAACTGTTGTGAACAGTGATAAGCATTTTCTGGTACGGACCAGATCGGTGTATGCTTCGACTAGTAACTGGTACAAGTCCGGTACCAATGCCTTCTGATCCTAGGGGTATGGATGCAAAACTTTCTTGTTTTACCTGGCTTCTTTTTCATTTATACTTTGACATTTGGCTTTCTTTTTTTAGGTTATAGTTTATATTTATTTTATTTTACTTTCATTGGTAGTTTCATTTTAATTTTTGTAATTTGATTTTGTTGTATTCTATTTTAGGATCAAATGTAAGTAATGACACTACTTGTCTCTTCTTATAAATGAAAAATGAATTTGGGGGCTTGAGTCGCTTGACCCTCATCTTTCACTAAAACAAAAATGAAATATTTGCTAGAGATTTTTCATTTAAATTATATTATTCCAAAACTCTTTTTACTATGTGCATAATACAAGTACATTCCCACAATCTATATTCACACAAAAATTTGATGTGCAGTGCCATGTAAAAGAATGTATATGGTTGATACGAGTCAAATGAACCGGACAATTTTTGAAATTTGTAACGAATGGTTCCAATGCTGCCTTTGAGAGAGACTCTAGAGGATGTGACCAGTCATATTAACTATTCCAGATTTACATTATTTTCTTATTTAGACTATTCAAGCTTTCACTTCAATTTCTGCAGAAGGAAAATGGGACTTGGAAATGACAGCCACTAACTCTTTTTTTTAAGAATTGATTTTTATAGAAATTTATTAAGAGCTTGTTCGGCCGTCTAAAGAGAACGGGAATGAAAATTTTTGAATGGCCGAAATATTGTGCGTGTGGGCTAAATGATTTTTTTTTCCCACACACAGTAAACAGCCGAACAGACTCTAAAGATAATGAATTGTCTAGAATAAACCGATAATTGATTCCAGTGGAAATTTTAATCCCATTGAAAAAACCAATAATTAATTTGATTTTATAGAAGCATTTTTTTTTTGTAACGGGGTATATGATGGAACGGTACATAAAATAATTCGATTTCTTTAAAAAAAATATGCACAAAGAAACTGATAATTCGGTTCCTTGATAGCATCGAAATATCATCATCACCATCTATTTAATTAACTATATTATTTTTTAATTAAATTCTATAAATAAAAATTCTGGCCCTTTCTGACATGATACCTGTCACTTGGTACTTTATCCTTGCTTGTTGCTCAACTATATATATATACAGGTGAGCTGTGAAGGCTGATTTGTCCAAAGCATCAAAATGAAAATATAAAATCTCCTCTCCCGTTGTCAAGTTCTTTAGATCCAGAGAGCGACTATGATGGTGAGAGCTGGTTGTTCTAACACATCTTTTAGACCCCAATTCATCACTGAATTACAACATGCTGATCTTGACATGCTGGTAATTAATTTTTTACTTTCATCAATTTTTTTGGGTGTGCTTTCCAGGGTATATATAATGATCTCTTGCATTATTGCTGCATGTAAATGCTGTGCCAAGGTTTTTATTTGTAATTAAGTTGGGACCCTTAATCTTTTTAACCAATTTTCATGATATAAATTGATATTATTTTTTTACATAACAAGGAGTAGAAAGTAACATGAAATTTTAAAGTTTGTAGTGTAAAATTTTGCTCCGATTCATTTTTCTTAAATTACATAATTAGTTTATTGCTTGTTATGTTTTGATATTAATTAATTTTCCTTTTTGTTTAGTACTAAGAGATTTACATATGGTCAGAGAAATTAATACAACATACTCCATGAAAATCTCAGGAAACAATTAAACAAACCAGGAATAGTTGAAAGGTTTTGATCCAGCTACAATCCCACTATCAGTTTTAACTAGGTTCCATTAACCTTTGCTTCTGAATACATACATACACTATTTCAACATAGATGCAAATGCAACTTTTATTCTAGTTTTAGTAATTCTGTCATTAGGCCACCAGCCTTAAAAAATAAAAAATAAAACATCAACAAAACCAATTTTCTCCTTCCAGAAACTTCCATCAGAATTCATGATGCATGTGGAAGACGAAAACAAGAGTCGTTCGTTTGCAACTGTCTTGAGCCCTATAGGTAAAACTTGGAATATCAAGTTAAATAGGGATCAGTCAGAAACCTTTTTGAAAGGAGGTTGGCCTGAGTTCTCCAAAATTCACAAATTAGAGGTGGGCTTCAAGCTGGTATTTCGGTACGAAGGCAACATGGTTTTCAATGTGAAGGTGTTTGGTTTGAATGGATGCCTCAAGGATTACAATCAAGGTGCAGTAAAAATTCTCAGGAGAATTGGATTCTATGCCTCAAGAAAGCAATCTCCAGCAAAATGTGCAAGTGTTACAGAAGGCAAGCATTTCTTTAATTATTATACTTCTGTCCCCTTTACTATCACTACTATTTCTATTGTTGTTTTAAAATAGAACTCAATGTTAAATGAAAACAAAGACAATAATGAGATCTGATATAAGTATATACAATGGTGTAGTCAGAATTTGAGTCAGAGGTAGGCAAAAAGTATCAGGTTACCGGGTTACTGGGTCAGATTTAAACAAAATCATTTTATTCAATCTCACCAAATTCTAAATCAGATTTAAACATAAATCAAGAAAAACACTAACACTCAAAGTCAATTATCAGTTAAAATTTGTAATTTAATTCATTCGATTGGATTGTAGTATTGAATTGTCAAAAGACATGAGTAGGCTGGCGAACATATTTATACTACTTCATACCCAATTTTAAAATTTTAGAGGTAGGCTATTGCCTAACCCTGTTACATGATGACTCCGTTACTGAGTATATACCCTACCATTTTAAGGGTCTAGTACCATTAAGCTGGTGAACAATATCCAAAACAACCTCTAAAACTATATTAGTTATAATTGAATTCTTTGAGCTGCAGCATCATCATCTTCAGGCAAACAAACAAAAAGAAAGCATAACCTGGTGATAGAGAAGGAGACACCACATGACCGCTCCAAAATGTGCAAAGAAATCGGAACAGCAACGAAATCCTATGTTGAGAAGAAGAAAAAATATAGGACTACCATTTCTGCTTCTCATCAAACTCTTATAACAAGAATGAGTCATTGCAACATCAATAAATTCTTGGTAACAAGTTGTTTTGTTTATTTTCATTTCTATGTAATTAGGAAAAAATTTCAAAACCCCCAAAATTTAGAATCCACTAGAAAGCATTGGTCCTCCTGCTCCAAAAATAACTAAATAATAATAACAACATCAATGATAATGATGATGATGATGATGATGATGATGACAATGTTTTGGCTTGGCTGTGAGTATTCTACACGGTAAGGTGTCTTAGGGCATACTCATTTGCCCTTTTAGGGTGGTAATTTTAAATTTGAAAAAACAATCTGCCTAATTATTAATGAAATGAACTGTCAATTACAGACTCTTCGAAAAATATTTGGCTCAGTGCCTCCATACAATTTGGAAAAGGGAGAGATTACAGTCAAGAATGAGAAACAAGAAATTTGGAAGGTACGGTTTAAAACTGCTGCTAATTACAATAGTTTTTGCGGAGGATGGAGACAATTCTGTTGGAAGAACAACATAAAATGTGGAGATACATGCACATTTGAGATTATTGCCAAGAATGAAATTCTCGCCACCATCTCTAAGGCAGCTAAAACTGTGGAAACAACTGATATCAAATCAGAAGTCATGTAAATTGTAAGCCATGGAATCTGATCTTGAGACCTTAATTTTAGCAGTAAAATATGGGCATGCATGCATATTTTTTGTGTATTATTATAAAGCTGGGTTGTATCAGTAGGTTGCCCTTTCCTGTTAATTATATTGCTAGTAATTAGGGAACAAATCCTGAAGGTTAACTGTTTTCTTTGTTTTGATCAAGTTTGTTTCTGATGTATTATATAACTAAATCTAGCTAATTAGGTGATGTGCATGCTCGGTGTTTTTTTCTTCTTCAGAGTTTTCTTGTCATAAAAGATGGCAGGATCTGACTAGATCAGTGTTTTAATTAGTACTTGTATTATCTTTTGAGTGATTATATATATATATATATATACACACATAGAGAGAGAGAGAGAGAGAGGGAGAGATGGGAGTTGCTAATATCAAAATGTTTGTTCCTAGGTCGTGGAACAAACGCTTCGGTTATTAAATTTTCAAAGTCCAAACAGTCGATTCAAACTGTTCAATATTTAATCTATAATAAAATGTGTTTGTTGATCAAATTTTATATTTTTTGGAATTTTTTTTACTACTTATTAAGTCAATTTTGAAATTATTGTTTTCAATGATCCAGAAATTTTTCACTATTTATTAAAATTAGCGATATTAAAACTAGCTTAATAAATAGTAAACAAATTCCAAAAAAATATAAAATTTGGTCTCCAAGCGCATTTCAATATAAATATCACATCATTGGATTTACTATTTGGACATTGAAAATTAGAAAACTAATTGGTTACACCACGGCTCTGGAAAAATATTTTAATATTAGCCAACCTATATATATATATATATATAGAGTTAGGCTACTGTGCTTTGCAAAGCAAACAGCCTATTGTGCTTTCCATTTTGATCCCTTGGATCTGCTTCAAAATACGTGCAGATCAGATGGATTGATTTAAAATTTTCGCCGGATTGAATTAACTGGATGTGTCCTGTTAATGAAGCGTCCCCTTCACTTGAGACCCAGCCCGTCTTCTTTCTCTCTTCACGCTGCTCCCGCTCCCTCTCTCTGTCTCACGCGGCGGCGGCGTTCAGGCGGCAGCGGCGCTTCTCACTCGAACATCTAAACCCATCCTCTATGTCTCAACGTTCAGGCGTCTAAACCCAAGACCCATTTCCTCGGCGCAACGGCAGCGGCACCTGAACCCTAGACCCAACTCTCACGCGGCAGCGGCGCTTATCTCGGGTAATCTTTCTTCACAAAATTTGGCTAGAACTTCTGCTCCTTGTTTGTTTTATTGCATTTCCTTCAGTTTGGGGTTGGGATTGTTGAGGTTGTACAGAAATCAGATTTTGGAGTCAGCGCAAAAAACACCCAAATCAGATTTTTTATTCTCAGTTTAAAGAGAACATGTCAATTAGCCTTCACCCAAGACGATAAAATCAAATTTTATGATTAGATCTCCATCTCCTTTGTTGGTTGGTCAAAGAAACAAGTAGCATGCAAATTAATTGGTACCACAAGTTTATGCTTGACTAAAATTGACCCGGATAGCATTACCTGTTTCAAATAAGGATGTTTTTTTATCCTTTGCTGTTGGTACGCTGGTACAAAATTTAACTTTGCTGGTACCAGCCCCTTTTATCCAATTCTCTGTACAACTTACATGGTGCAGTACCAGTGAAAGAATATCCTAATTTACCATATATTAGATTTGATCAGAAAATCCTTGATTAAACATTTTTTTTCTTCAACTTGTTTTGACATTGATTTCTTTCTTGACTAAACAGCTGAGGAAAAAGAGGCCGTCTGTCGTTTGAACAAATGAAGAATGCTGTCAAGCAGAAGTGCTTTTTACTAATTTACTTTTGCGTGCTTTAATATTTCATCTGTCTAAACTTGTTTTTCTTTGGTTACTAAGTTGATAGTGAGCTGGGTAAAGGCATTTGCTAATTATGGTTAAGTAAGAACAATGGTGTGAAAGTATGAAAGGGTGGGAAACTTTGTGTTTTTGTATGGTTATTACTTGCTAGTCATGAACTGGGTAAAGGCACAGTATACTGCCTTTTGTTTCATTTGCTCATTACTGTTATTTTGTATTTGTTAGAAACTTGTATTAGTTGCAATGTTAATCATTATCCTTTCTGTTTTTGAATGAAGTTTGTAAAATTTTGCTTCTGTAGTGTTAAAGCGTTTATTGTGACCAAAAATGAAGATAGCCTTGTGATTTTGCTTCTCCAGTATACTTCTCAAGTATTATTAATTCCTCAAATCACTTCGATACCCATGGAAATATAGCCTTGTGATTTAAGCATTACCTCTTGTTCAAAAAAATAAAATAACATGCAAATGAAGATAGTAGATTTGTAGCACAGTTAACAAACAAATCACTATAAGCAATTCATACAAGGGAGTGTGTACTCTCATCTCTATATACCAGCAATGTAAGAAAAAAAAAGTAAGGTCAAGAAAATGTATTAACAATAATAAATCTACATCACAAGGCATCTTCGTCAACCTCAGTAGACAGCACAACAACATTCAATAGTAGTTAGAAAATATAATCACAAAGAACAAATTTTGCCCCTTAACATTCACATAATACATATACATAGCTTAAAATGAAAAACATAACAATAAATGGTGTAACTAGCTTTCTTTCTATTAAGAACTCTTCATTCTTCTCCTGATTGTAATGCACAAATAATTAGTTCCAGTCATTTCTATCTCCACAGCATTCCAATTTCTGACAAGAAAGTCCAAGTCATATTGCTTCTTGCAGTGAAGTCCCTACATTACGATAAATCATAATAATTCATGTATAATTCATCTATAAGTCATCAAACCTCATTTTTTTTTTTTTTTTTGCTTAAATCAGTTTTGACAAACAGAAAAAACCCGAATATAATTCATGTATAAATAAAAAGTATGAACCACTCAAAACCAAGAAATTAGCATCATGGTTGTACCAGTACTCAAAATTCCCTGTCCTCACATATACCAGTACTCAAAATAGGGTGGTATTAGTTGTACCAGTTAACAAAAAACTGATATCAAACTGGTACCAGTTACAATTAAACCCAAATAGGGAGGGGTAGTACTGGTATATGTCTGGATGCCTTGCCTTCGTACCAGAATTATAGCTATTGTTAATAAAAAATTACCTTTGAATAATAGCAATTAGTACACTGCTTGCATAAATCATAGCAATTAGTCAAGAATTATAGCTATTAGTTTTGCTGAATTTTGGATTCTCACTCTAAGGTCAATTCCAATGCATTCAAATAATTACTTAACAAACCTATTTTTTTTCTTTTTTGTTCTTGCTGATTTTTGTATCAGTTTTATAGCAAAGAAATTAGAGAAAACTAGCTAGTAAAGAGTTTACCAAAATTATAGAGAACAACTTCTAAGGCGAGAGGAGACGAGCCCGAGAGAAGGTGGAGGAGATGGGCGGCGCGAAAGTGACAGATCGTGAAATTGTCGCTGGAGATGAGATCGGGAGCAGGTCGGGAGCAGATCTAAGAGAGAGGAGAGGACAATGAGTAGTTTAAAGAGATGAGATGCAAAAATATCGAGAGGAGAGGCGGTGCGCGCCGAGGAGAGGAGAGAATTTAGGTCTGGAATTGAGAGAGAGAGAGAGAGAGAGCGGCGAGAGGGAGAGATTTTTTCGTTAAAACATAATTGGAGACGTCCAGTACCAATTTGAACTCAAATCAGCGAAAAATTTGAAGAGTTCAAGATTTGTTTGGCACGAATCTTGAAGTGAATCCAACGGATACAAATGGAAAGCACAATAGCCTCTTTGCTTCCCAAAGCACAGTAGCCTAACTCTATATATATATATATATATATATATGAGATAGGCATAAGATGTCATTTTTACTTCACACTCATATTTTTATTTTGAAAATTCAAGCAACCAATCCGAATTGCTCAACATGTTCTCCATATTGAAATGTGCTTGGAGACTAAATTTTACATTTTTAGGAATTTGTTTACTATTTATTAAGCCACTTTGAAAATCGCTGATTCTATGTTCCAAATTTTTTTATTATTTTTATTGTTCACCTGGATCTACGATTTTCAAAGTGGTTTAATAAATAGTAAAAAAAATTCAAAAAAAATGTAAAATTTAGTCTCCAAGCACATTTCAATATGGAGAAAATATTAAGCAGTTTAGATCAGTTGTTTGGATTTTCAAATTAGATTACGAGTATGAAGTAAAACATTATTTTACTTCGCAACTCGCCATTGCCCATTTCTATATATATTATTTCGTGATATGCGATATGTGAACGAATCATTGGTTTTTTTAGATGTTCGACAGAGGCTTTCAGATGGTTAATCATTTGTTTTTTTAAGTTAAAGAATTAGAAATTTATTTAATAAGTTGGTCATACAACTTTTTGCAACGGATGGTTGCCGCAATTATACTGAAATATATAAGCTCAACAAAACATACTATTTTGATGGAAATAACAGTGGATATGAAGTCCCAACTCCCAACTACACCTAGCTAGTCGGTTGGTGAAGATTTTCAAATTGCAATTTTTGCTCCATGCAGGGTACAAATTAAAGAATCATAACAACACTATATATGGGTTTGCGCTGTATGAAGCCAAAATTGCTCTGTATCAGTATGCTGCCCTTTCCATATCTAAATTTTAAATACAGCTGAGTGCTTTTCTTACGGGTGATGATACTAACACAATAAATTTTTTATTTACACAACATTTTTTTAATTTTTTAATAGTTGTTTTTCATCTTCTTGTATTTGTCATTTGTTTTTCATATTCTTCTAGTTGTCTTTTATCTTGTACTGATTGTTTTTCACGTTCTACTAGTTGTATTTCATCTTATGATCTGTGTATACCTTATGTAGCAATACGTAGCAGGTTGTTTTGGGATGTGACAATTTTGTAAGATATTTCTTTTATGTTCTGTTATGATATGTTCACATTGCAACACACGAATACAATACTAGTTAATTATATATTTTTATTTTATTTTGTTACTCATGTATTATATGAAATTAAACTAGCATTTGTTAATATAACCAGTCAAATAAAGCCAAACAACAATATGCCTTAATTGTTGGTTATCTCTAAAATATTTTATGAGATGAGATCATAATACACGTACGGTTCGATGCATCACCATTGTCATAGAACAACCGGGGTATAAATGGAGAATGAGATCATTCCTGACTTTCGGGAACATGCTGTTTATTTTTATTATATATTTTTATAATTATTAGAAATAAAAAAAGAAAATTTGTGGTCACAATTTGACATAAAGCCGTTTTTTTTTTTTTTTTTTTTTTTTTTTTTTCAGGTCAGCAGGGACAGCAAGAATTTTAAACCTTTCAATCAAAATCAAGCGCTTTTAAATAATACATCTAATCAATATTTATTAAAAAAAATAAAGGACTTGTCAACTTGGACTTGGATTATATAAATCCGATTGATGATTAATTTTAAAGAAAAATTTCTAGTGTGCTCATTTAAACTTTTGAAATAGCTAATTTTCTCATCAAAACACTATAATATTCAATATTTTCATATAAGTTTATCATTCTTTCTTTTATCTCCTTTTAACTATTTAATATTTTATTTAATTATTTAAAAAAAAATTGACCAATATATCCTATAATTTTAAATAAACATGTCCATTATTTTTAAATATTCTCTCCCTCCTTTCTCCTTGTACTGTGAACTTCTCTGACTTAGTTGTGGCAGCTAAAACTTCCCTAGCTGCATAGATAAATGAAATGACAGCTATAGTAATCGTGGCAGCTGGATAAATCCAACACCACTGAAATTTTTATTAATAGAAAAATTAAAAAATATCAACAATAGGGAAGCAGTTTTCAGAAATTCGATATATAAGAAAAACATGATAGTCTATAATATCCTCTAGAACACAATGTCATAATTAGCAAATTAAATTACCGCTAATTAATGAAACAGTGCGAGAAAAAAACGAAAATTTATATGTTGTACCCTGACGTTTTTAACTATAATGTCCACACCTTTTTTTGTTAACGCTGTTTTGCTAATTAGGGTTCGATTAACGGGACATTGTGGTCTATAACGTCCAGTTCAGAGGACGTTATAGACCATCACATTTTTCTTAAATATTGAATTTTCAAAAATTGTTGATATTTTTTTTAATTTTCCTATTAATAAAAATTTCAGCCATTTCTTACCTGCCTCTGGAATTGCAAGTTGTAAGATACTAAGATGTCAATTTCGTTGTCTATCCCCACAATTTTCTAAGCCTAATTTGTTACTGATTGTAGCCTTGAGGTCTGGTCTCCTCTTCATTCCCAGTATTTTTCTGATTTAGCACATCTATTTTGAATTGTGCCTGCTAATTTCTGAAGTGTGCTCTTGTTCTAAAGTTACAAATCTGTCTCTAATGCCTCTTTTTCATTTTTCAATAGGTCCACTTTCAATTCTTTATCTTTAATCTCTTCTTCAAATCTTGATTTCAAATTTCTTGACCAATTTCTTGCATTCACAAAGATTAGTACCTCTTTCTCTCTCCCTCTCTCCCCTCTCACACTATAGCCTCCTCCTAAACTACATTGGTCAATTTAATTTTTAAAATAATTAAATAAAATATTAAATAGTTAAAAGAAAATAGAAGAAAGAATATTAAATTTGTACGAAGATATTGGATATTATGGTGTTTAACTTGATGAGAAAATTAACTATTTCAAAAAATTTAGATGGTGGCCACTAGAATTTTTTCATAATTTTAACTCACACTTTCTCTTAACACAAATTAATAATGTGTACATATTTTTTTTAGAATCTTCTTAATAAAAAAAAATGTGCCGATAGTGTATTTTTAAAAATAACTTAGCACATATACGTGACATGTCAGGTATGGAGCTAAACACAACACATATAAAGTATGAACATGATATGTGTTCCTTACATATGTGTGTGCCAGCATGTCCATAAATGATTAGAAGTATGTCAGTAGATTGGCCTTATACTATTAGAAGTCCGTGTCAGAAAACCGACTTTGCGACATATGACAAGGCCAGATGCTAAGCACGACACATGACGCGTCGAAAATGCGTGTCAACACAACACGAGCACATATAAACAACATATCTAAACAAATTGTAAACTATACGTCTAAACACACTACATTCGCATCTAACATTTTTCATTTTTTGAATTATTTATAACTGCTTTTTTTTTTTCCCTCCTTTTTCGATCTTTTTTCTATTATTTTGAAGCTAAAAAATAAAATCAGATCGGGTTGATCGACTCAACCCGATCCTCAGCAGCAGGTCAAGAACCTTAAATCTGTATCTGACCTCATTTTTGCGGATCATTAACGGTTGAATCAGATACGAATCGACCCATTGGGTCGGGTCAAGTTGACCCTCCTATCTGACAAGCAGGACACCGTATCTTGCACATACCGACACGGCCATAGGACACGTGATGAGGTGAATATTTTTAATTGTTGTTGTTCCTTGAGAGTTGAGATCATTGCTTTTCATCAAATATTCAAATTGTTGTTGGAGGGGACATGGCCGTTAGCTATTGTCAAAATAAAATTCTTCTCAAGTTTCAACTTCAAAATATATTTAATTATTTTTAGTTAACTTCATATAAAAAAATAAGTAATTAAATGTGTATTATGTAAATAGGAAGTCTACATTGTACGAGTAGTTCGAAAAAAATTAAAGTTCACAAAAAAAATATATATCCTGCAATTTAATATAGGTATAATTGGAGAATTTCCTTACTATGCAATAATGACATTGTTTTGAGATAAAGATGGAAGTTGAGTTACTTGACTTTAATATTCACAAAAAACTTTTTAATCAAATTCCAAACTTGTAAATAATATAAATATTATTCACTCTTTTACTTTGCATAATAGAAGTACATTCCATCAATCTATATTCACACAAAAGCTTATATATTTTTTTCGTGTTATGATAGCTTAGTCGTTATACATGTAGTTTAAAATACATATATGGGGAAACAAATCTGTTGCGATTCTTTGGAATCACAGGTTCTTGCTTGTTCAAATCAAATCATTTATTTGTTTCGAGATTCGTACATAAAAATCTACTACTTTGAGATTTGTGCATTTCAAAAAAATGAATGGTTTGATATAAAAAGGCAGGAACCCTAGAATCGCAGCAGATTTATTTCCTATATATGGACATGTTCGGCAAACACATTATTTTGTTGAGATGGAATTTTTTTTTTATACATAATCCTACCATATAAATTTAGAGAAAATCACGAGTACAAAATTCTTGGGGAAAGTGTGGGAAAACTATTCTAGGAATTTGTAACATTTTAAAATTAGTCACTTTTTATATATACCAAATTGATTTAGTTTGGAACCGAGTGACTAAAATAAAGACAAATTACTAATAGAATATTTTTTTATATAAACATATATCTCCGTCAGTTAGCTTTATAATTTACATATTTTCTCATACAAATTAAAAATTGATTATTTCTCCATAATTTTATAAATATTTTCATTTATTAATTGAATAAATTAGAAATACAGTTTAATATTAGCAAAAATAAAAAATAATCATTATTAACCGAGATATTAATAAAATAATCGAATTTAGTTGAAAAATAACTAAATTTTTAAATTTTGATAAGAAAATATCTAAAAATCATAAAGTTAAGATGAATATATATAAAATTTCTCTTACTAATATCTGTGGTTCACAGTTGAAACCTGAACCATGCCCTATCAAGCAAAATACTAAAATGTATCAAATAAAATTGACATTTGACAGAGACAGCGAACCCTGAGAGAGGGAAATAAATCTGCTGTTATTCTCAGGGATAACAAGAACCTGTTATTCTGATCCCATCCGTTCACATCTTTCAATGTGCAAATCTCAACGAAACAACTTTCTTAAACACGAATCTTTTTTTTTTTTAAGAAAAGTGGATAATCCACCGATTTCATATTGAAACCAAAAGAGTTTTGGGATGAGGTACTTAAAATAAGTGCCCATCAGTACAACTTACAGAACAGACCAAAACCAAAATAAGCTACTAAGGAAACATAAAGGGAAACATGCCACTACAACAAAAATATCATATCTCAAGTATCAAATATACTAATCTAAATGATCCCAATCAATGGAATCATCATCCTGTTGGCCGTCTCCAGACATTGGACTGCCACTTCCAGAATCCTGGATTTCCTCTTGGGACCCATCCTGAGTTAGAGACAGCAGCAGCTCTATGACTTCCCCCGTGTTCGGGCTGCTGGCTGTTTCCTCCGATATCTGTTCTGGCAATTCCTTAACATCAGACGGAAGCATTAGACTAAGTTTTAAGAAAGAGTTGTTTGATTTTGCTTTACACCAATATGACGCTAAAGATATAATTTTAGCCCCTAGTACTTTAAGAGAAACCGGCCTAGTTACATTAAAACAAACTCTATTTCTTTCTAACCATACTGACCATAGGACTGCACCTCGTAAAAGTTCTAACAGCAATCTGTCCTTAAGAGGAATGACTGCATCTAAAAGCCACAAATCATCGAGACAGTCACAGTCAAAAGAAAAATTATTAAAAGTAGCTATCCAGTTCCAAATAGCTTTTATATAGGTGATAGGCATAAAATATACAAACATTTACACATGTTCGATCTAGATTTTATTCTGAAAATATTCTAAATATCTTGTATTTTGATATATAAATGTCTTAGATTACACCTGGAATCAAGTTACTGCCTATGCTTGTTTTAAATTGCAGAAAATGGCGAAAAAGGGCAAAATACGGCCTTCCGAAGCCCAGTGCGGACACACGGATTCCGATACGGACAAAATAAGTGCTCAGATGGATTTTCTGGACGTGTGCCAATCTTTTTAAGATATAATAAGGTTTTCATCAAAATCCGTGCCAGTGCGGACGCACGGATATCGATGCGGATCGCATTCTGGTCGCACAGGAAAAGTCCGAGCGTAGTGCGAACGCACTGAGAGCCCAGTGCGGACGCACTCAGTTCGGCCGAAATTTCAGCTTCCGACACAGTTTCGTATTTTGGGCATATCTTTGTCATACGAACTCTGTTTTGAGCATATGACCACTTTTCGGAAAGCTAACGAGAAGATCTACAACTTTCATGAAGGAAGAAAATCTAAATTCGGAATATAAAATCCAGTGCGGACGCATTAGATCCAGTGCGGACGCACTGAACCCGCAGATAACCAGAATTGCACATTTTTAACACGGGTTCTATTTTTGGCGCATCATGGACACGTTTTTACAGCTAAGATTGGGCATGACTTCCTGAGAAAGCAATCCAAGAATAACACCCACTAACCTCACTAATCCTACATTCAAGCCTCCAAATTAGGCATGATCTCTTGCTATAAAAGGAAGGATCTCTCCATTCAATTATCAAGCTTTAGATCAAAAACTCCCATCTCTCTCATCATCTCTTGGTGCTCTTTCCATCCAAATTTCTGTAAAAGAATTCTCTAAGTTCCAAGTGCTTTTCAAGGAAGGAGAAGGAGAAGATTCAAAGGAGATTCCGGCAAGTATTGAGGTTTTTGATTCAACAAAGGGTGTAATTATTTATTTAATTCATTTCTCTTCATTTTGCCAAACTTTGTAATGGATCTCTCCAAAAGGGAGTAGTTCTCTCTCTAGGGTGTTCTGATGTCTCTGCCCATTTATTACATGGCTACCTCTCATATCCCGAAATCTGTGCTAGATGAAATTACTTCGATAATTCGTCGATTTTTTTGGGGAAAGGTGAATAAGCATCGTTTTCTAGCATATGTAGCTTGGGAAAAAATAACTATGCCGCTAGAGGAGGGTGGGCTCGGATTGAGGGACCTATATGCAATGAACGAGGCGTTGCTCATGAAATTTTTGTGGAGGCTAGCAGCGGGGTCTGAATCCTTATGGGCGATGGTGGTAAGAGCAAAATATATGCCACAAAGCAATCTTTGGGAAAGCAAAAGGGATTATAGATGTACACCATTCTGGAGAAGTTTGATGAGACTGAGAGAGCACTTAAAACCTTGTGTTCGGTGGAAATTAGGGAATGGCGAAACCTGCTTTGCTTTTGCTCAACCTTGGTTTCAAGGGGCATTGGAGTGTAGATCGAACAGTGATGGCCACAGAGAATTGCGCGTAATTGATTTAATTAATTCTCAAACGGGCGTGTGGGACATGGAGCAGCTCATCCACTATTTCGGCTATGGAAACAGTATGGAAATACTGGTAAATGTTGCTCCTCCAATTCCTGGTACAATGCAAGATAGGCTTATGTTCAGCAAATCAAGTAACGGACAGTTCTCTGTCAAGTCCGGGTACAACTTGTTGAAGGAACCAGAGTTTTCAGCTGCAAGTGAGGGTAAGGAAGTGTGGGGGCTGATTTGGCACAGAGGAGAGGTGGTACCGCGAGTCAGAATTTTTTTGTGGAAGCTACTGCATAAAGGCCTACCACTAGCTGCGATTTTGCATAGACGGTTCCCTTCCCACAACCCGATGTGTGCTACTTGCGGCAATCAAGAAGAAACAGTGTCTCATTTGGTTCACCACTGCCCTTTCTCTAGAGCTTGCTTCCTAGCAGGACCCTTGGGTCTGAAAACTGATGCTCTGCAGGAGAATTTTGAGCAAGCTCTGCTCAACATCTCAGCACAGCTCGATGATGATCAATGGCTAATGTATGTAAGCTCGATATGGGCCCTTTGGAGGTGCAGAAACGACAAGGCTTACTCGGGCAAACAACCAGACATTCAGTTATTTTTCAAGTATCAGAATCTGATTTTCAGAGAAGCGAGAACAAGGGCAGCTAGTAGATTCTGCTCCTTGTCAAAAAGGGTCTCTTCGTCCGTGATTCAGACAGAGATAAGAACTGATTATGTGTGCTTCTGTGATGGCTCGTGGGCTGAGGGATGGCTTGGGGGAATTGGCACTGTGTTGTGGTATAAAGAGGAGATGATTATGTATAAATCCAAAGGTGTTGGGGGCTGCTGTCCACTACAAGTTGAGGCGATGGCATTAAAAGAATCGATGCAGATTGTAATCGGGTTGGGTATAAAAGAGTGCTCCTTTTACTCAGATTGCTTAGAGCTAGTGAAAATTTGCTCGAGTCAGCAACCGCCGTTAAATGCAGATTGGAGAGCGTTTGAAGAGATTGTGGAAGTTTGGAATCTGCTGCAGGAGTTTACCTCGTTCTCTTGTGTCCATGTTCAAAGAAGCCAGAACGAATTGGCTGATAATTTGGCGAAAAAGGGAAGAGTTAACGGATGGGACTGTGGGGGACATACCTTCCCCTGTTTTTTCTGGTTAAGCTTCTATGCCTCTCTATTTGGAAATCAGGAGGAGAATTTAGAAAGAATTGTTGTATCCAGAGTATTTGTAAGATGCCTACGGGCTGTCAAATGACAAAAAAAAAAAAAAAAAAGTTCTCTCTCTAGGGGTTTAGGTCAATGCATGAACTTGTTTAATTCTATTCTATTTGGTTCTTTGTTTTTATTATGATTGTTTGATTTGATTGTTAATTTTTGGTGATTTATTCTTTGTGGTTCGCATGATTCGTACTTGAATTGTAGTTATCCCGCTTTAGGTCTTTTAGACTCCAAAGTAGCTTAGGATCATATATGATAGTATAAATTGTGTCACAAAGTCATTAGGATTTAGGTTAGAGAAACACCATCTTTTAATCTAAACCGGAACTACAAAAATTAAAGTTAGGTATTTGGTGATGGACCCAAAAGTGAAATCAAACCCTAATTAGGACATCTAGAATTGAATTGGATATCGGTATGAAGAACCTAAGGGTGAAATACCGATATCTAAGGATATGATAGACTAACAAGAGCTTCATAACCTAGATAGCTAGGGTGATAGACCGATCGGTGAAGTCTGAATTATCTAGGCACGTTATTAATTCACGAAAGTGACTCTTTTTAATATATTAGGTTAGAAACCTCATCAAATCAAACATGAATTTAAACAAACCAAATATATAGGATTAAATAAGGGATTGTAGACCAAAAGCCCATAGAATTCTCCAATCTTTGTTAAACCCTAACTTAGCTTTACTCTTTCTTAGTTTTTATTGTTTAAACCTTCAACTCTTTGGGTATTGAACCCGCCAACCTTAGAATTATTAGTAAACAAACATTAAAACAAACTTTGAAACAAACCCAAAATTCTGAAATTATTCTTTAGAGCAAAAATTGAAGTCTCCCTTTATCCCTTGGATCGATACCTTTTATACTATATTGATAGGTTGTGCGCTTGCAATCGACCAATCTTTGAGTATTTAGGTTTATAAATTTAAAAGAAAATTGAGTACAAAATATAGCCAAAACCCTATACACAAAATACTCATCAAGCTTTTTGGCGCCGTTGCCGGAGATAAAGGCTAGAATTTAGTTTTTACTTTAGAGATTTGTTTTAGAATTTTTAGTTCCTTTTTATTTATTTTTTTATTTCTAGAAACTCACTTGATTTTCTTTCTTTGTGCGAGCTCTTAACTCGAGGAGAAAGAAGGAAAAATGGCACAATTCCATGACTATGAAACCTATGGATGGCACAACCACGAGTATCAAAACAATTCTTTTTCAAACACCTACAATTTAGATTGGAGAAACCGCTCAAATTCTTATGACCAAGATTATGAAGACTCATACCAAAGCTGGCCTAATCAAGAATCGTCACAATTGTCCGAATTGAAGATCATGATAGAAAAGCTCACAGAACAACAAAAAGAATATATTGTCTATACCAAAGAGTATAGAAAATCTTTGAGAACCATCTTTGCCGAAATAAATTCTAGCCTAGACCAAGTGATGGAAATCCAAACAAGGATAATAGAAACCCAATTAGCACAACAAGCATCATTGTCATCCCGACCACAATGCACACTACTGAGCAAACCCTATGTCAATCCGAGAGAGCATGTGAATGCTGTGGCGGTGAGGTATGAAAAAGAACACTCTATGATGCCCAATAAAGAGGAGCAACAACCTCAAAAGGAGACACAAAACGTTTTAGCTCCTCTTAATGCGGACGAATCGGGATCGGAAAAGGTAAAACATGCTGAAACTGCTAAGTATATTCCTCCATTCAGGTTTGTACCATTTCCTCAAAGATTAATTAAGAATAAACTAGACAAACAGGTTGTTAATTCTGTAGACCATACAAAGAAATTAAATATCGCTATACTAATTACCGAGGTAGTCCCTCCAATTGAGGATAGTGAATATGTGGTATTAAATAAAAAATGCAACACAATCTTTTCGTCTAGTTTACCAACCAAACTGAAAGATCCTGGTAGTTTTTCTATACCTTGCCCAATAGACACTACAATAAAAATTAAAAGGACAATGTGTGATATAAAGAAAAATGCAAATTCCATGCCCAAAGAATTATTTGACCAAATTGAGTTCGGTAATTTTGAGTCAACCAACATAAAATTTGCTCCAACCGATGGTTCAATACGATATCCACTAGGTGTTTTGAAAAATGTGGTCTCAAAATCTGAAAAAATTAAGATACCCGCCGATTATGTTGCGCTTGAAACTGAAAAATGTGATCAATCTAACGATCTTTTAGGTCAAACCATTTTAGCAACGGCAGGTGCAAAGAATAAGGTCAAAGAGATGAAACTTTCTTTTTCTTTGGAAAAGAAGAAAGAAAATATTTATCATGACAAATCAAACACCCTTTCTACTAATAAAAATTTAGCGTGCATGGTAGAGATTTTTCAGGTGAATAAAGAAACTTGTCAAGAAAAGTCGGTGGTAAGATCTGAAACCGACAAGTCACGAGAAGTCGACAAGATGAACCTATCTTGGTACTCAAGGGAGAAATACATTATGGTGATGAAAAATTTTAAGAAAAAAAGAAAAAAAAAGGAGAAATTCAAAACCAAAGAGTCAAAAAGAAGCATGAACAACCGCTCCCTCACCTCATCTATCACATCAATCTTGTGAGTTTTTCATTTTTCTTCTATTTTTCTTTTTTTGGTTTAGATGATAGCATTGGGGACAATGCTTTGTTTAAGCTTGGGGGGGATGATAGAAGAAATTGTATCTTGCATTTAGGATTTTATAACTTAGATTTTTACTTGACCACGAATAGGGTTCGTAAATTTGAACTTAAATGATTGAAATTATGAACTTGTCAAGATGTTTACTAAGTTAAGAAAAATAGAGTCTTGCATAATTGAACTTAAATGTTTGAAAATGCATAAAGTATAAAATCATGTTTTAAATTTGTTTTAAAAGTTGGCAAAATAAAGATTTTGAAAAATTTGAGTGATTGTCAAAAATTAAAGATTCTTTTGCAAATTTTAACACCTTTTTGGTAAAACCCTTGAATCAATTTGAAATAACCACATAATTTGGCGAAAAACTTTGTGGAAATAAAGATTTTGGAAATTGAAAATTTAGGGATTTAAATTTATTTAGAAAATTGCAACTTATATGTAGAAAACGAATTTCGAAAGATCGGGATGTCTGAGGGTATGATTTAATGCCTAAGGATGTGTGTATTCATGGTATGTGTTGAAAATAAAAAATATCCTTTAGAAAAATTAAAAAATTGAAAAAGGAAAAAGATGGAGATAGAAAAATGAGTACTGGTACAATCCGACGGGATGCCTTTGAGCTCGAAAAATCTCCCAAAATTAGAAAAAAAAAAGAGTACTGGCACAATTCGAAAGGATGCCTTTGAGCTCGAAAAATTATCAAAGTAACAAATTTTTACATATACCAATACACGAAGTCCGTGATTTTTCTATCCCAAGCAAAGTTCAAGCTTGGGGGATTTTTAAAAGAATTTCCGCAAATAAGAACGCAAATTTTCATAATGAATTTGGATTACCATAGTTTAAAAATTCTAAATCTTTAAGGATATAAAAGTTAGAGTAAGCAAATTGAGGGGTGAATCATAATTGTCCGAGGGTTGAACTTAAAATTTGTAATTTTTTTGCATTTAGATTTTTAAATTTTGACAAGATCATACAAATTTTTCGGAAATGAGAAATATACTTGATATGGAGTTAATTTAAAAGATCGAACATAGAACCAAGTTTAGATGTTGCTTGGGGACAAACAAAGTTCAAGCTTGGGGGATTTTGATAGGCATAAAATATACAAACATTTACACATGTTCGATCTAGATTTTATTCTGAAAATACTCTAAATATCTTGTATTTTGATATATAAATGTCTTAGATTACACCTGGAATCAAGTTACTGCCTATGCTTGTTTTAAATTGCAGAAAATGGCGAAAAAGGGCAAAATACGGCCTTCCGGAGCCCAGTGCGGACACACGGATTCCGATACGGACAAAATAAGTGCTCAGATGGATTTTCTGGACGTGTGCCAATCTTTTTAAGATATAATAAGGTTTTCATCAAAAGCCGTGCCAGTGCGGACGCACGGATATCGATGCGGATCGCATTCTGGTCGCACAGGAAAAGTCCGAGCGCAGTGCGGACGCACTCAGTTCGGCCGAAATTTCAGTTTCCGACACAGTTTTGTATTTTGGGCATATCTTTGTCATACGAACTCTGTTTTGAGCGTATGACCACTTTTCGGAAAGCTAACGAGAAGATCTACAACTTTCATGAAGGAAGAAAATCTAAATTCGGAATATAAAATCCAGTGCGGACGCATTAGATCCAGTGCGGACGCACTGAACCCGCAGATAACCAGAATTGCACATTTTTAACACGGGTTCTATTTTTGGCGCATCATGGACACGTTTTTACAGCTAAGATTGGGCATGACTTCCTGAGAAAGCAATCCAAGAATAACACCCACTAACCTCACTAATCCTACATTCAAGCCTCCAAATTAGACATGATCTCTTGCTATAAAAGGAAGGATCTCTCCATTCAATTATCAAGCTCTAGATCAAAAACTCCCATCTCTCTCATCATCTCTTGGTGCTCTTTCCATCCAAATTTCTGTAAAAAAATTCTCTAAGTTCCAAGTGCTTTTCAAGGAAGGAGAAGGAGAAGATTCAAAGGAGATTCCGGCAAGTATTGAGGTTTTTGATTCAACAAAGGGTGTAATTATTTCTTTAATTCATTTCTCTTTATTTTGCCAAACTTTGTAATGGATCTCTCCAAAAGGGAGTAGTTCTCTCTCTAGGGATTTAGGTCAATGCATGAACTTGTTTAATTCTATTCTATTTGGTTCTTTGTTTTTATTATGATTGTTTGATTTGATTGTTAATTTTTGGTGATTTATTCTTTGTGGTTCGCATGATTCGTACTTGAATTGTAGTTATCCCGCTTTAGGTCTTTTAGACTCCAAAGTAGCTTAGGATCATATATGATAGTATAAATTGTGTCACAAAGTCATTAGGATTTAGGTTAGAGCAACACCATCTTTTAATCTAAACCGGAACTACAAAAATTAAAGTTAGGTATTTGGTGATGGACCCAAAAGTGAAATTAAACCCTAATTAGGACATCTAGAATTGAATTGGATATCGGTATGAAGAACCTAAGGGTGAAATACCGATATCTAAGGATAGGATAGACTAACAAGAGCTTCATAACCTAGATAGCTAGGGTGATAGACCGATCGGTGAAGTCCGAATTATCTAGGCACGTTATTAATTCACGAAAGTGACTCTTTTTAATATATTAGGTTAGAAACCTCATCAAATCAAACATGAATTTAAACAAACCAAATATATAGGATTAAATAAGGGATTGTAGACCAAAAGCCCCTAGAATTCTCCAATCTTTGTTAAACCCTAACTTAGCTTTACTCTTTCTTAGTTTTTATTGTTTAAACCTTCAACTCCTTGGGTATTGAACCCGCCAACCTTAGGATTATTAGTAAACAAACATTAAAACAAACTTTGAAACAAACCCAAAATTCTGAAATTATTCTTTAGAGCAAAAATTGAAGTCTCCCCTTATCTCTTGGATCGATACCTTTTATACTATATTGATAGGTTGTGCGCTTGCAATCGACCAATCTTTGAGTATTTAGGTTTATAAATTTAAAAGAAAATTGAGTACAAAATATAGCCAAAACCCTATACACAAAATACTCATCAATAGGAACAGTGAACAAAGAGATGGTCTGCTGTTTCCACTTGATTACAAAACACACAAGTTAAATCCCCATTCCAACCTCTAATCATGAGATTAGCCTTGGTCAGAATCTTATTTTGTTTAACCAACCAAAGAAATATTTTTATTTTAAGAGGTATATGAGACTTCCAGATTGTTTGGAACTCCTTATTTGGAACACCACCATACTCTAACCATTTATAAAAAGAATGCACTGTAAAATTGCAATCAGATGACCATCTCCAGATCAATCTTAAACACGAATCTGGACTAATATCAATGCTTGAGATTGGAATAATAGGTTCCTGTTATTCCCTGAGAATAACAGCAGATTTATTTCCCTGAGAGAGGGGGATATCAGATATTCAGATATGGCCGAGAGAGCTACTCCTCGGAATTCAGATCTAGTGGGGGTACACTACAGTTTAGAATGAGATCTGAATCGTCCTTTTTTAATCAATTACGAATCTTAAAGCGTACCCCAAGTCCTAGTCAGCAACGAAATTATTTTGGCTCGGCTGGGAGGTCATTCTAGCGGTGTCCAAATCCTCTGAGGTAACAGAATATTTATGTTTAGATCTAAACCGTCCGATCAGAATCAGAACCCAATTCGATCCGAAGTGGAATGCAGGGACCCATTAATGTTCGTGCGGATTCTGTTCTGTTTACCTTAGGTGAAATGAATTTATTTTACCATGCGGTGTCAGAGGATATGCTTCCTTCTCCTCGCCTCTCCGAGTCCGACAATCGAGAGAATCAGTGGAGAGTGGCGAAATAAAAGCGGTGCCTATTTCCGAATAATAAAATTCTTACCTTAAACGCTATTATAAACTCTGTTCAAATTTCAATTAGCGTTTCCATATATAAGTTTTTGTTTTAACCAAATTCGGTGTTTGCTCGCGATGGTAAGGGTTCTTCCCATGACCGCGGCCGCTGCCTCATCGCTCCACCTGGCCTCCGTCGCCGCCGTCAGATCCGTATCCAACGGTCGCCTCCGCCTCCCCTTCGCTGGACCCAGTTTACGTTGCTCTTCTCTCTTAAGCCTCGGTACAAGTAAGATTTTGATTTTTTTTTTTTTTTTTTTTTTTTTATTGAACTCTTTTGCATATCTGTAAGCATTGGGAGGAATGGAGATTCAATTTATTATCACATACATGTTACAGTTTCGCAACAAGAGGGTTTGTTTTGGAGGAGAGGAGGTAGATTTATTAGAACTCTTAGTTCGATGGAAGCAGGTGCAGCTGGAAACATGGCGCAAGCAAGCACAACACTTAAGCAAGAAGAAGCTTTGGATTGGGTTAAAAAAGATAAAAGAAGGCTTCTTCATGTAGTTTACCGTGTTGGTGACCTCGACAAAACCATAAAGTAAATGATTTTCCCTTGTTTTGAATCTGTTATTATTATTTTTTTTTTAATTTGAAACCGTTTATCATACTGTCATGTAACACGAAATGTTTTGTTGAATTATTTACAAACAGCACTGATATGCTGAAAAAGAGTAAATCAACTAAACCATGTAAGTTTGTAAAGGTCAACATCAATTCCTAGATCCATTTGATTTGATCTTAATTGAATTTGAACTTGGATAAAATAAATTTATTGACAGTTACTATTGAGCAGACACTCTCCTTTTGATTACACAAATCCTCTGTTATCCAGATATCAATATAAAGCAGTCTTGCCAGGTGTGACATATGTATAGGGTATGGATACATGTGCGTTTTTGCATACTCATACTATACATATCTGATACACCTGCTGGTGGATCATCATATAAATTTTAAAATTGAAATGAACCTTCAAACACTAGGACTTGTGTTGGACCTTTTAGAATATATATTTTTGTTGTTGTGGACAAAAAAATATGCCAGTAAACTTTGGATTTTAGGATTTTCTGTATCGCCGTATAATAAAATATCTGATATGATACCCGAATCTGTGTTCATGCAGCATACCAGAAATCTAACAATGCTTCTTGCTATTGCAATATCACAAAAAAAAATAGGTCTTATTATGAGGATCAACAAAACACAGGCTTCTACTTTTAGAAATTTAATTGTCATGTCTTGCTTTTTCCACCATCCCGTAAAAATGGAATTAATCACCTAACCCCTCACAAAATTTGGCGCAGGTTCTATACAGAGTGTTTAGGGATGAAACTATTGAGGAAGCGTGATATACCAGAGGAGAGATATACGAATGCATTCCTTGGATACGGCCCTGAAGATTCTCATTTTGTCATTGAATTGACATATAGTATGCTTCCTTGCTCATTTTTTATATCACTTAAAATTTACCACACTGCCATGTACTGGTATAAGCTGGTATTGTGTACAGATCCAAACACAGTGCAATACCTCTTGGTTAAAATCTGAATTAGATGATTCAATAAGCCTGAAATGAATTAAGATTTGTATGGTGCGTTGTGTCTAACATTTTCTAGATTTGCATCCTGGTTTATATGTCTTGTGGTTTTTGCAAGTTAACATTGAAACGGTTTAAAGATGCGTGTAAAATTGATTAATTGCCCATATAATTTTGTGTTGTTTCCATGAATCAGTCATTTATAGGCAATCAAACTAGGGTGTTTCTTATTTATTTTCGGGCAATGTTGTCAAATTTTAATAGAACACAGCTTTTGTGCCCAATAAATTAATTGTTATGGTGTTATTTGTAAATTAGTTTTAATAGTGTATACCAGAATGCATATCTGAGAAATTTTGAGTTCAATTAGCAAAAGAATAACTAAATTATGATGTTAACTGTTATCTGCAAAGCCAAAACACCCTATAGTTAATTGGCAAACAAAATAGAATTCGGTATCTGACTTAGGTTCTAGCACTCTAAATTGTTTTCCTTGTGAACAGATTATGGTGTCCACTCGTATGATATAGGCACTGGTTTCGGCCATTTTGGAATTGCTGTTGAGGATGTAAGATTCTTACTTGAAATGTTCTGTACACAATACACAGCCATGAGAAATCTCACAAATTCTTAATATAGGAAAACACTTCTTTGTTTTTTTTAATCTGCCTAAATTACCCTCCATCATTCATAGAAGAGGATATACAGCTTTTGGTTTTTCTGAAAAACAACAAGAAAACTATGAAGGGGCATGCTTTTGGTGGAAGTACAGTGCCCTTACTTTTGAGGGCTGTATAGGATTTTTTTTTTTTTTAAATTTAGCAGAGTCGCAGGTACAATTCCTTATTGATATGAAAATTGTTGAGTAGAACTAGAGTGTTCTTAAGTTCAAGCCCTTAATGAGTTTAACTCCAAAACCTATCAAATTGACTTCAAACGACGAATTCAAATCATTAAAACTGATCTACTTCACGAGTGATGCATTTACATTCAAAATTTATAAGTTTTTGAATTAATTTACTATAAAGTCAAGTGGTTTAAAAACAAAGAAGGTTTATAAGTTAATTTTAATACATTTATTGTTCATCATTTTCTTCCGCTTGACTTTATACTAAATTAATTCAAAAAAAATTTAAATTTTACATGTAAACGCATCACTCGTGAAGTAGAGCGGTTTCAATAGTTTGGATTCGTTGTTTGCAGTCAATCCGATATGTTTCGAAGTTAAGCTCACCAGGAAGCTTGATGAGCTTAAGAACACCCTAGTTTTACTCAAAAATTGTAGTGTCTTGGTTTACTTGGTTATTCTGCAAGTACGAGGTTTTCTCCTTTCTCACTATAGGTTGCAAAGACAGTGGATCTAATAAAGGCAAAAGGAGGTACGGTGACAAGAGAACCTGGACCTGTAAAAGGGGGTAAAACAGTAATTGCATTCATTGAAGATCCTGATGGTTACAAATTTGAGCTTGTGGAAAGGGGCCCCACACCGGAGCCGCTTTGCCAAGTCATGCTTCGAGTAGGCGACCTTGATCGTTCCATTGATTTCTATGAGAAGGTAAGCAAGTCTTGTCAAAATGTACCATTTTGAAATGGTACGGTGCAGCTTGAGACCCCCCCCCCCCCCCCCCACCACCACCCCACCACCACACACACACACACACACACACAAATGAAGTATAGTATAAAGATATAGAAATAAGAACCAATCCCAACCCAACAAAATTAAAGAAGCAGTTTAGTTCTTGTTTAACCTAGTACTGTTAAATTGGTATATACTGGTGTGATTTTACCTTTGGAAGCTAAGAATTATACCCGTGTCGGTGTTTGTTCCGATTTTTTTATCGGTAGATAAACTAATATCAAATTTTCACCCATACCATCGATTTCGGACAGTTTGGTTTTATACCACAACCGTTGAATTATTTAACTGTTGAAATCTGCGTTATCATCTTTTGAAAAACCAGCTATCTCATAGCACAGATTTCAACCACTGAATAATTCAGCAGTTGTGGTATAAAACGAAATTGGCCGAAATCGATGGTATTTGTTTAATTCTTTTTTTTTTGCTAGGAATAAAAAATTCGGCATTTGTTAACCTAAGAAATAGCACAACATGCTCCTTTCCACTTTGCAAAATGGCTACATTTACTTCTTGTTTTTCTCTTATAAGGCATTTGGAATGGAGCTTTTGCGCAAGAAAGATAACCCAGAGAATAAGGTACTGTTTTCCCATAAAGAACCATCTATGCAGGAAATTAATTATTAATTCATTTGTAAATCCCCGCATGAACACAAATCAGGCGGCACTATAACAATGATAAGAGAACGAGAAATAATTGTTTCTGGTTTTGGACTTGATGTCGGTTTGCCCATTTAGTAGTTCTGCATTTTATGATATTTCTTTTTTCCTATTTGTTTTAGTATACTATTGCAATGATGGGATATGGTCCGGAAGACAAAAGCACGGTGTTGGAGCTGACATATAATTATGGTGTGAAAGAATATAGTAAAGGAAATGCCTATGCTCAAGTAAGTTGTACATCATATAGGAAATGCCTATGTTAATATGCATCTTTCACAGCGGCCCGTGCTATGGACTTATTTCTCCCTTTTTAAAGTTCAAAAAAGTCAATCTGAACTGTTCAACATGACCTTCATATGAAAATGTAGTTACAGACCAACTTTTTCATTTTTTTTAGATTGGTATAATATCACTTGATTTGAAAATTATGGAACCATAAAAAAGTAGTGGTTCTACATATCTAAAAAATGTGAAACTTGGTCTGTATGTACATTTTAATATGTTGATCATGTTTGACAGTTCAGATCGACTGTTTGAACTTTAAAAGCAGAATTATGGAATTATAGCACGGGTCTATCCGTAATATGCATATTACTATAGCCTCACTCTGATGTAATTTAGTTAGAGTCATTTACATGTTACTTTTGTGGCAGATTGCTATTGGTACTGATGATGTGTACAAGACAGCCGAGGCTGTTAAGATGTATGGAGGTAAAATCACACGTGAACCTGGTCCGTTGCCCGGCATAAACACCAAGGTTACTGCCTGTGTGGACCCAGATGGTTGGAAAACTGTAAGCTTGAAAAACTCGTTTGTTTTTATTTTTATTTTACTTTTTATTGCATACGAGCTGTGTCGGTTGGCTTATTTTTTGTTTGTTATTTTCACATGCTCCTCCACCTTGAAAAGTTACTGGCAAGCTTGAAAAGCTAGCACAATCAATTCATGGGCAAAGTGTGTCAGAAACATTAGTGATTTGACTCGTTTCTTATCTGAAAGTTAAAAGGTGTCAAGTGAAATTTACAGCGGGGTAGTAATTGTACCAAATTAGTACTACCTGTGGGACTGCGGGTTGGGTATTTGTCCAAATGAACTGATTATGGGTCTAAAAGTTCAGTGCAGGCATTACCCAAAAATATAAGCAGCTTGACTTAGTGCAAAAACTGTCTTAAATTTTGTTCCTGATACGAAATTTCAGTTTAATCCCAGGTCATTTGTTTTTATTTCAATATGGCTTTTTATTTTTTCGTGTTAGGTGTTTGTTGACAACATAGATTTTGCAAAGGAACTGGAGTAAGCAAAAAAATTGGAAGATCATCACACACCTTTTATTGGAGACAATAAATTGCCAGGGGTATAATTGTCCTTTGTTGTTGTAAGAGAAAGTAGCAGATCAGCACGTACGTAGATTTGTAGATAGGCTTAATTGTTTCCTCTTTGGACATATGAATTGTTCAGATTCTTTGAATTAGCCAGATATTATCATAGAGAGTAGCAGTATGTACATTAAGCCCGTCATATATTTCAATTTTGTATCTTAAAAAAAAAAAATTATCACAAAGGGCCCCCACTGCTTTTGTGAAAGTTTCATGTTTGCTCCAAATCTCAGAAGCATCTGTACTCTTTCTGTTCAACAGATGCTGTATCTTTTGAGTGAGGCTATGGTACTATCCATAGCGCACATTGGTCTGAACTTTGGATCCATATCTTTGTTAAAAAACAAAACAATCAATTTGAACATTTCGACATGATCTCCATATGAAAATGTACTTACAGACTAAATTTTATATTTCTTTTTTAAATTTATTTTACTTTTTTTTAAGATAGGTAAAAGTCACTACTTTTGAATTATCTAGAAGTGATTTTCTACCTATCTAAACAAATAATATGTTTTTTTTAAATGTAAAATTTGATCATATAATTATCATGTTGAACAGTTCAGATTTACTAGTTGGACTCTGTAAATGGAGATATTGGTCCAAAGCACTATCTTTTACTATCTTTTTTTCATTCACAATTGTTTTAATAACATCCATAGTACTGCGCTCATTTCCATTGTGTTGCAAGATTTATACAGGATTTAGGGATATTCTAAATTTGCAGTGTAAAGTATTTCTTTATTATTTATTAGTGCATTGTTTTACACAACCATGGGAATATTAATGCTGTCACGGCGATTAAGCATTTCCTTGATCCCTTGGATCCATATTTTCTTGTCATGTTGATTTCTACATTCAAATTCAATTCTTCTTTCAGGTGTTTTGATCCCAAAATATGCTCTTTGGTTTAAGCCTTCTTCCAGTTCTCTTCCCGGCCACGCCGCAACTTCAGAACATACATCAATTACAAGACCTAACAGAGGATTAAAGCAAACATATTTAAATTATTACTTGAGTTTTTTTTCAACTTATTTAAAGAACAACAGTTTATGAAAGAATCTTACTTTTCTTTGTCTTCACATAAGTTCCTGCCATGTGTGTACTCTTCAATTTTACAATCACCTGAACAATATTTTATTTGTTATTTTAATTGATAATGGATGCTGGATAGGCTTCAAAAAAATATGCAATTTGCACTTTAGTTGCTAACCTGACAGTTGGAGTTTACATAGACTGAAACTTGTTTCCAATGGAGAATACCTATAAACAACATAAATCAATATTCAAAGGCCTTCTTTGCAAAAGCAATGAGCACTAGTATATGTTATTTTAAAGAGTGAGTCTTTGGTACTATGCATAGCACGATTTGGTCCGTAATACGAATCAATATTTTCGTTTTCAAAATTCTAATTGTTGATTTGAACCGCTCAATATAATTTTCATATGAATATGTATATGCAAACCCAGTTTTATATTTTTTAGATTATTTTTTTACTATTTTTAAAGATAGGTAGAAAATCATTGTTTTTGGATGGTCTAGAATTTTCAAATCAAATGATTTTCTATTTATCTTAAAAAATAGTAAAAAAAATTCTAAAAAATATAAAATTCGGTTTGCAAATTCATATTCATACGGGGATCATGTTGAACAGTTCGGATCGACCGTTAGGATCTTTAAAATAAAAATATTAATTTGTATTACAGACCAACCCGTGATATATATATAGTACCATAGACTCATCCTAATATAAATTTTAAAATTATGTTTTGTATTGTCTTATGTCTAGTAGAAAAGCTTGTTCAACTGACCTATATTTTTTTTTGGTACTATTGAACCCAAAAAGTTCAGGAGATCATATCTTCTAAAGTAACTTAAAATTTGAGTTTGCATCCGGACCATCCATTTCGCATTGGCACAAATATTAAAAGGCTCGAGATAAGATCGACAGTTCGGATATAAACTCAAAATTTGAGTTACCACATGTAATCCGGATAAAAAGAAGAAACTAAGATTAAAAAAAAAAAGTACTGTATAATTATGAATTTACAGATCTATGCGTTAACAAAAAGAACACCTTTTCTTGTTCGTTTGAGAAGTTCACCGCCTCTGGAAACAAAAACCAACGGTGATGCACAACTCTCTGTTTCTTTGATTTCTCCTGAGAGATTTGCAGCTTGAAATTCTCTGTGGAGCCTTGCTTTCAGCATTGCTGCTGCTCGTAGAGCTGCACTTATTTGTAAAAAAAAATACAATTTAATCAGATACAATGTACATTATGTCATGTATTTTCCTCTTCTGAGCTTATTATACAGCAACTAATTTGTTATTGTTTGTTTTTTTTTCTTGAGGAGGTTTAAATGTTTTTATTTTTTTTGTGTTTTCATCATATCTCTATTTTTAAAACTTTAATAACTTAAAATTTGAAATTTAAATGTCAAAAGAAAATCATTAAATATAATATATATATTATTTTCTCTATGCACATGTAAAAGAATATGATATTTCAACTTTGTTTTGATTGTTATCAAGAGCTTATAAAAATACACTTATATGGATAATATCTAGATGTTGATTTTTTATTAGCTGATTTATGAGATAAATATAAATTTAAAAGTAATTATTATGCATGAGAAAAAATAATATAGATCTGACGTATAATAAGTTTTATAATTTTTATTATTAAAAAAATAAAAAGTAAAGATCGATGGAGTCATAAAAAATAAAAACATTTCATTTCAACCCTTATTTTTCTTTTCTTTGTTCTGAAAGAAACAGAGGCAAAGAAAAAAATAGATAATTTGATATCCCTTCTTTCAAACAATTTAAGATATTATGTTTGATCTTGTTGTTTCAAAATTGTTCAAGTCTAGATATGGTGAAATTCGAACTACGTACCAGTAGCGGCCCCAGCGGTCAGTGCCATAATATCGCCACTGGTCTGCGCATTAACCGCTGATTGAATAGCAGTCAATATCTGATCCTGACTCGCGCCCATGTTTTGCGCCATCTCCACACAGTGCGAAGCTACAAGCGCAGAAGCAGAGGCCACCGTGGCGGCTATCTTCGAGTTGCGGTTGGATTCAGATCTCTCGTGTGCAAACACAGTTTCTGCAACTATAGCTGCAACCGCAGCTGCAACACCCGCAACTGAGGTCGCTGCGTATGCCTGTGCATTGTGTGAGCGTGCTTCAGCTCGCTTCTTCTCCTTTTGTTCTTTTATCCATCCTCCCATTGTCCTTGATTTTGCACTTCTAAGAGGCTATCATATAAATGCAAATTCAAACTTAATTTGGTAAGTATAATTTAACATGATAAAGTAATCTGTATTCTAAAAAAAATAAGGAGAATTGTAGGTAAATATTTCCTTTCTCTTAATTTTACCTTCATATCTGGATTAGATCGTGGAGATATCGGCGGGCTAATCGTGTTTGCATCATTCAAAATCGGTGGTACTTTTAGTGCTAATTTAGGTCTCTACAAAAATATTACCAATGTCATTAATTAGTTTAATTAAATGGATTATGAGCCTTAATTAACATGAGACATAAAATAATTCCCAAAGAAATAATGAAATACTTGTTCATGTTTAGCATTGTTATTTACTAAAAGACGGTTCTTCTCTATTCCTTTTTCTCCTGTGGTTTCTCTTCTATCTAACAAAGTTAGCGCTCGGGATATCTCTAGAGCTGATAAACTCCATGATCGTGCAAGGAACTCCATTGTTTCCGTCGGTGTCTCTGGCGGTGGGACCGACACTACTGGCATCTCGCTGGTATGATCGCAATCTTCTCCTTCTCTCTCCATTGTTTCAATGCACTCTATTTGGATATTATCCTCTTCCTCTATGTTCTCAAGTTTTTGAGATGTGCTCTTGGATAGGTGGTGATATTGGTGCTTCATGTATTGTTCCATAACTAATGAAAACAAGTTTATTTATGGCAATACTTGCTATATATGGTTTGGCAAAATGTGGCAGTATATATAAGATGAGAACAAACTAAAGATGTTGTCAGGAAAGGATCATTATTGTACAAGGAATATTTAGAGTGGTGTGTAAAGAGAACATAAAAAAACAATTAATAATGCATAAGCGCATTATAATTTTTTTATTTTTTTTTGTTGTACTTCAAACTCTGTGATTATCTGCTGAAAGTGCATAAATCAATATAGTTACTGGAAATGAGGTTATGAATTATGACATTCTGCTTAGCTTTAATTAGCACCTATTAGTTAGTGCTATATATATGTTCTATTTATAATTAGTAGCATAATAAATGTACAAGGGTACACAAACCATATCTGCCAGGTTAAACCAAATTTTAATTCAGACCTAGATTCCAATTATTTGTGTAAAGAGCACTAGGTACTGAGTTTTAAATTTATGTCTTCCACACGAACTACGTGTATGTCAGGGATGCTAAGCCACCCTATAATTTTAAAATTCTTAGTTATGTATATTAAAATTTAATTAAATTTTTTATTTGTTTTGAACTTGTATATAGTCTAGCACCCCTCATAAAATAACAAATATGCACTTATAATCTAGTGATTAGAGTTCTACTTTGTATTTATAAGGTCATGAGTTCAATTTTCACTAACCACACTATTTGTGTCCTTTTTCACATATTACATTTTATAGATTAGCTCCCCCTATTCAAATTTTATAGTTTCGCCCCTGTGGACAACTATGTTGTGCTTAAGTGGATGATACAAATGTCTTCATTTTTTTTTATCTATATTATGTTCTTATTTTAAAAAAATTAATTACTTAAATGTCAAATAAAACCTTTAGATGTGATCTATTATCTATATCATTATATTTATGCACATAAATAATATTATAACATTTCAATTTTATTTTGATTGTTTTCGAGATCTTGCAAATATACATTGATGCAGATTAATTATGGACATTGATTTTTCAACTTATTGATTCATATAAAAATAAAACCGAAAATGATAATTTTTTATTTGCATGTAGATATTTTGTCATATAAATTTTACAATTTTGTTATTGATCAATAAAACTCGCAATTTATACGGTTGATGTACTTGTAACCGTCACAGAAATTCATTCAAATTGTAGAAAGTATTTTGTGTAAAAAGAGTGTCTGGTGCAACTCTGATGTATCTTTTGATTAAAATTTGCACCATCTTTTCTTTTGTGAAAGGAAGAGCTTGGCCCGGGCTTTTGGAGCGGCGTGTGAAATGATCATTATTTGATTTGTTTTTTAGTGCACCTCTGGACCCAAAATGTTCCTCCCAATTTGAACCAACTTGAATTTGCAAAAGTACATTAATAATATATTACAACAATAAATTAATTAATTAAGTTGAATCAACTTTACTCAAAATTGTTTGTGGGACATGCTATAATACTGTGATTTACATAAAATTAAAATTTGTACTTTCATAGCAACCCTCTTAAAATGTACAGATTTTTTTTAGAATGTATTAAATATATTGTAATGAATTAGAAAGATCAATATATTTGTTTTTGCGAAACCATGGAAATCAATATATTGATTTGGTTTCTTAGAGTTTGTATGTAGATCAGACATTTTCTATGGCTAAAGATTGAGATCTACATACAAACTCTGCGGAACCGAACCACTATGGTTCGGTTCCTTCTAGTGCATCGAAATTTGTTTTTATCTTTCTGCTTTCCAAAAAAATATTAAAAATATCTCTGAAAATAAAAAATCTGAAAAATGTAGATCCAATGTGGTTGACTCACTGCATTGTACCTGGCACAGAAGATCTGTACTCGTTCTGCATAGAGAAGGAAATACGTGACACGCCGTGACGTGACGTGACAAACACGCCGTGATTTGGTCACGTGACGTGACGTGACGTGATCAACTTTTTTTTTCACGTGACGTGACCAAAATGGTGGCGGATGATCACGTCACGCGAATGGTCACGTCACGCGTAGTCATGCCGTGACCATACGTGACGTGATCACACGTGACATGACGTGTCGTGACGTAAATTAGTCATGTCAATTTTTTTATATTTTAACTTAAATTGTTAAAAATTTATAAAAAAGTTATAAAAAAATTCTAAGTAAATAATGTTGTAAAGATTATCATTTTTAGGAAATGTTGCATCTGATATTACTTTAAAAATTCAAATTACAAACATTCATTAGACTAAACTAAAGAAAATAAAAATCAGTACTACATGAGTACCAATATCACTGAACTTACACTAAAATAAAAATCTGAATACTCTATATATATATATAAAAAGTTAGATACTCTATGTTTCATACCGTGACGTGACGTGACGTGCCTGGTTCACGTGACGTGACGTGACGTATATTTTCACTAGAATGTAGTCACGTCACGCGAATGATCACGTCACGCGTCACGCGAGTCACGTCACGTAATCGACACACGTGACGTGACGTGACGATAACGTGACGTGACGTTCCGTGACGTGACTAGTCACGCCGTGACAAATTTCCTTCTCTAGTTCTGCACATGTCAGTCACGCTGTAAAAATTGTTTCCAGTTCCAAATTAAATGGTATCAAGTAGGGGTGTTCAAATGGTTCGGTTTATTTGGTTTTAAACTGAACCAGAAAATTTCGGTTTAAATGTTTCGGTTTTTTAGTTTAAATGATTCGGTTTGGTTGATTTTATAAAATAGTTTGGTTTAAATGGTTCGTCTCGAATTTGAATTCTCAAAACTGAGTAAACCAAACCGACCGATTTATTAATAGTTTGAGACTTCGTGTATTATTTTGGTTCATTTTAGGTTTTAAATCTACATGTTTTGATTTTTTGATATTGAATTTCTCTATTCAGTTCAACCGAACAAACCATTTATTTTCGGTTCAACCAAACTATTTATTTATTCCTCTATTTGGTTCAACCAAACAAACCGAAATTTAAATCGGTTTAATTGGTTCGGTTTTAATTCCGTTTGCTATTTTAGTTTGGTCGGTTCGATTGGATTTTCAAAAACTGAAAAAATTCAGTTTGGTTATTTTAGTTCGGTTTGAAGTCCAAGGTTCTAAATAGCGATTATAGCAGCATAGCGGAGAAACAAAAAAAAAAAGCTATAGCGAATAGCGCTGCTATAGCGAAAGCTTTCATACATAGAGTTTTTTTAATTTTTAAAATTTGTAGTCTATATTTCTACTAATTATCAACATGATCAATATTGAAAAATTGAGTTAATAACTAAATGATAATTGATCTAAGTATATTTTTTTTGCATTCATGCAAATAAGAAGGAAAAAAAAATATACAAGATAACATTATTTAATAGTTCATACTTCATAGTATTACAGATTATAATAGACGAAGAGCAATTAATTTTATAAGTGAAATAAAGTTAGTATACCTATTTGAATATTTTATATATTATAATAATTAAAAAGTTTTCATTGAAACGAACAGCGATAATTTTACAGGTGGATACTAGACAAAGAGAAAACAAACAGAAGAATTAATATTTAAATATTTTTCAATATAAAATGATAGACTATATCACAAATAGGAACAAAAACATATAATTCGGTTTAGCATACTTATTATAGCAGATTATGTAATATCAAAAATATGAACAAAAGTACATAACCCATGTAAATTGCAAAAAAAATCAATGTAGCATAGCGGTAGCAATAACGCGTAGCGGTAAAAGCGGTCAGCTATTACAGCTATAGCAGTCGTAGCTGTAATAACGTAGCTTTCATGGTCTGAAAAAGTTATAGCATAGCTATAACTAGCTATTTAGAACACTAGTTTGAACCGAACTGATCGGTTGAACACCCCTAGTCTCAAGGAGAAAGGAGTATGTCCGATGCCTATGGGACCTATTTTTAGGTTCAATAAGCTTTATGACCGTCTGATTCATCTTAAGATCTGTTAGCACGAAAAACAAAATATTACACACGAAATTTAAAGTAATATGCACGAATTTTAAAGTACATTGAACAGTGATTGAACCATCGAACCAAAGTAGGTCCGATGCCCGACCTACTCTCAAGTCGGTCTGAAGAGATTACATGTTATAGTCATGATGGAACAAAATTATAATAGAACTTTCTATTGATTAAAAACTTAAAATGATTAATAGATCTGTACAAAGTTATTTGTTTGATGACTGTTTTTTTAAAAATCAGATCAAAAGCATCGCTTCTCAAATTTCATGATAGAGATGAAAGTAGGGATGCACAAAACATTTGTAGTTTGTGATTTAATTTGAGTTTGATATGCAAAAGTCCGTAATTAATTTAATTTAAAATTAGTTTGTTCTGAAACAAATTAAATCAGTTCGGTTCGATCTTATTCATGCTCAAACTCAAACTAGGTATAATTTGTTTGAAATTAGTTCGCAAACTATTTAGATTTGGATCTCAAATAATGCAACTAATAGTTTCAACCATCAATATTTAATAATGCAGGAACCAAACTTATATCAGAGCTCAAAATTATTAATATAATGATAACTTATAATAGGAAAATGTTTCAGCAGTGTAACAAATTAACAATGAGTTCCATTTGACTAGGTTCATACCGTGATTTTAATCAATCCAACAGTCTAAAAGGTAAGATAATTTTGGATTAGTCCATAATCCATCAGTGTGAATTCGTGAAAAATAAAAAGTAAAAGAAAACCGCGTGAATTTTGTTCCGCGTGAAGAAAACTAATGCATAAACTACCAGTGGCTACCAAAAATTTTGTATTTCGTGATTCGATTGACTTCAATTCGATTCGGAAAAAGTTCACAATTAATTTGATTCTAAATTAGTTTGTTCTGAAACAAATCAAACTAGTTCAATTCAAATCTTACTCAAACTAGAATAAGTTTGATTTGGCTCGATTCGTTTGCAGATGAAAGCATGTTTATTTAAGATTTTGCATAGTATTTCTACGATCAATTTTGTTAGCGTTCCACTAAATTAAGAGAATATTTTAAAAGATGTGCAATACAATCTGAAATGATAGATGTGCTACCGCACTAACATTGTAACTGCCCATCTTTATAAACCAACTTAGTATATGTAAAAACAAAAACAAATTAAATAGCGAGATAATTATTGTTCTGTGTAACTGTGTTTACTTGAATTTTGTTTATATAATCTGAGAATAAACACACCCAGATAAGGAGGGTTCTTTGAACTTTATCTCAAAAAGTTAAATTATGTTTTTGACCACCCAAAAACATCAAAAAAAAATTATTTATTTAATACAATTTATTGTTGTATACTTGTATTTGCTTTTCACCACACTTCTTCCTTGATGTTTATACAGCTCTGGTGGCGGTTTAGGTGAATTTATGTTAGAGTACAGTTAGTGTGTTATTAAGCTCGTCAAGTTTTTTTTTATAAATTCAATTTTAAAATTTATTGCATAGGTTTCAAATCTAAATATTTAAAATCAATCTACTTTCATGAGTGATGTGTTTACATGCTAAATTTGTAAATTTCTGATTTCATTTAGTATATATTCAACTTGTCAAAATGATGAAAAATAAATGCTTAAAACAACTTACAATTCTTCTTTTTGTACTACTTAACTTTATATTAAATTAATTCAAAAACTTCTAAATTTTTCATGTAAACACATCACTCATGATATAGTTCGTTTGAATAATTTGAATTCATCGTTAGAGTCAATTCAATAAATTTTAGAGTTAAGATCACTAAGGACTTGGTGAGCTAAACAACACGCTAGCTTTATATTTAAAACTATTATTGTTCCTTATCAGTAGTAAAATTATTTTTATGTAGAGAGTTTCTTTAGTTTAGTGATTAAAATAATAATCTTCGTGTCCGTGTGAGAGATCGTGTGTTTAAAACCCAGATAAAAATCTCTTATGAATATTTAAAATTGAAAAGATTGAGTACATCTTTATCTTAAAAATAATAATGCTCTCTCTAAGCTTTGATATTTATATAGTTGCCTCACTGTAAAGTAAAATCGTGTCCTTTTATGATCGTATACTTAATGGCTAATTATAATTAGAATGAGTCTCCATTATACTAAAAAAATATGAATGGTGCTTATTATTTTTTTTCAAAGGAATTTAGTCAAATATTATTATTTGATGATAAATGTTTTGATAAGACATGAGTGTAATTTTGTAACTACCATGATATTTGGTGAGAATCAAAATTAGTTAAAAAAAAAATAACATTTCCTCATCTCATTCTAGTCCTATGATTTATTATTAAAAAAAAGTTTAAACTTATTGTATTTAGTTTTCAATATTATTCTTGATTTATCTGGTGGTCAAAATTAAGTTTAAATATTTCTTCACTAAAATACGTAATTGAGCAAATCTCTTATATTTATATGTACTTCACTAAACATTAGTTACATTTTTCTTTCAATATACATAATTTTTTTTTCTCTAATACCAATTTTACAAAGGACAACATTTTTATCCATCAAAAGAATCGCCGAACTGTGCCTAAAATCTGCACAATTTTCTAAATGGAAGTGTTTATATATAAAACCTCAAAGAACAAAAATTTGAAACTCTGCATCTAAGTTTCTATCAGTGCTTATAAACTTGTGCAAGATTATTTCAAACATTAAACAGAAAAGAAATTTCTATTTTTTAATCGTCAGTAATTCTGTGGTGGTTTACCTATCAAATGAAAATTCTGCCATCCCCTTGTGAAGGAAAAATGTACCGTTACATGATGTGACGTGCCGTGATGTGACTAATATATCGTGATTTGGTTGTGTCATGTCACAGCACGTAATTAAATATATTTTTTTCATGTGATGTGATATGATTAAAATAGTGAATGATAGTTATGTCACGTAAATAGTCACGTTAATTAATTTTTTTTTAGATTTTAAGTTAGTTCATAGAAAAAAATCCTAGTAAATAAGAAATTATTGCAAAATAAATAAAAGAAACAATATTGAAAAAATTAGTCACAGGACGTGTTATGACGTGACTGAATCAGTTTGTGTGACGTGACTGAGTCAGTCTGTATGACGTGTTATTTTGATCAAAAGAAGACACGTCACGTATCCAAAATATGTTGACACGACGTGACGGTAACGACATGATTAATTTTCTTCATTAATTCCCCCCTCACTCCAGACCCCTTTTTTTGGGCATAGTTATTTAGAAAGTTGATGGTGTAAGCTTGAGCATTGAAAAAAGAGATGATGCATCCTGGTTTTCCGTAACTGGCAGCGCACTTGTCAGTGGATATGATTGCTGCAAGCATTTACATTTTCTTAATTATTGGTTCTTTAATAAAATTAAAATAACATGGTAATAAGAGTTCAGTGATGAATTTGTACGTGACAACTATCAGTTACCCCGAAATTTTTATTAATAGGGAAATTAAAAAAATATATATTGACAATAGAAAAACAGTTTTCAGAAATTCGATATATAAGAAAAACGTGGTCTATAACCACAACGTTCTGATTAGCGAAATGAGATTACTACTAATTAACGAAACAGTGCAAGAAAAAATAAACACTCTGGACGTTCTCAACTATAATATCCACAACTTTTTTTTTTTACGTTGTTTCGCTAATTAGATTTCGATTAACGGGACGTTGTAGTCTATAACGTTCCAAAGGACTGCTTATCTATTGTCAAATTTTTTTTTTTGTTTTCCTATTAATAAAAATTTCGAGTTATTTCTACAATTTGGGATTTTTCTTGGTCTTACCGCTTCTCCCTCTCTCCCTCTCTCCCTCTGTCCTTTAATGATCGTGTTATGGAGCACACTCTAAATACTTTATAATCTAGCACAAATAAAAGTTTTATTATTGGAAGGAAGTGTGATGTTTAGGAACTTGTTTTTTGGCATTATAATATAACTATAGAAGCCACTAGTTAAATTTTGGCTAGATATGATTGATGGAGAAGTATCTCTTTCAAATGGATCATATCATCATGGAGATATATCTCAATTATGTACTTTGATATATCCTGTAATTAATGAAATTAAAATGTAGTTATGATCATACATTGACTGGCCAACCACCATGCATTTTATTGGGAAAACCCTACCAAATTAATTTTATAGATGTGATGCAAAATGCCATTGCACTGATCATTCAAAAAGGAAACAAAAAGAAGCGCTGCATAATGATGCTTCAATTGTATATTTTCTCATGTTCATCTCATTATTGCTACATTAGTAACACAAATAGTGGTACATCTCATAATTCCCTTCAAATGATATAGGCCCCAGCAAATATATCTATGAAGTATATAATTCTTCCACTACCAGAATAGCACATATCTTAACCGAAATTCCCAGATGCTTTATTTTGCACTTCCACAGTTTTTAAAATGTTTATTTTTTCAAGAAAAGATCGATGCAACCAGAATGAATATGATATATGAATTACAATCAGCGCAATTTGTTCTATTGTATGTCTAAACGAAATAACCACATTATTACTAATCAAAATATAGATATATAAAGAAAAACCTAAAGATTATAACACGAATTTATGAAAGATGAGCATTGAGGCAACAGAGGCATAATATCATACCATGTAGTGGATAGAAAACGATTCATGGGAAAGAAAATTGAGAACTGGTTTGTCTTGACAACATCACAAAGGTTGCAAAATTTAACCTAATCTGATCAGAGATAATTTACAGCCAGACACCCGAAACCATACGACCCACAACCGAGATGACTCAAAGGCAAACAACCCTAAAATGTGAAAATGACTCAAACTCAGTAAAGTTCCTAAAATGACCCCAAATCCAACAATTTTTTAGTTAACCCACAAAAACCAAGATCCAACAATAATCTGAAGTCAAACTGCACCCGATCCAACCCGTCAACCTGCCTGAATTCCACCTCTACTCACAACCCATACTTTGTGGACCCTACTTGGCATAGATTACCATTCAGAGAGATATTTTTCATGCCTTACAAAGTTACAAGTACCCACTCTAGCTCTGATACAGTACACTAATGTGAGACTAGGCTAGGTGCCCAATTAGAGCAAGGGTGGTGCAACAAAAATATAAGCAAAATATAACAAACATAATTCACGAAAGCAAAATAAGAGCTGATGACACTATTATTGACAACAGACGGACAATTAGGTGCCACTTTACAACACTAACCCTCTCCCATGTTAATAACAAGAAATACAATACGATGCTTTCTATGCTTGTTTCGACCAATTTTGGTCAGATTAAAATCACAACAGATCAAAGCTATATTTTGAGATAACCAGCTATCTGATATGTCAAATCAAATGAATTACCAGAAGCCAGCTAATGAGCACTAAATTAAACTTTTGCCCCTACTTCCTTTTCAGTGACTCCAGCTGTGAGTGAATACTTCACATCTTTTTTTTTAAACCACAGGTAAGGGTCTTTTCTTTACTCCTTCGCAACATTCCTTTTTAAATCAGTGCATCGCATCAAGGACCTCAAAAATAAGTTAAAAAAAATTTAGTCAAAACACTGTACAAGCTCCGGAAGCTACTCCTCAAGTGCCAAGTAATTAGCATCACAATTTGTATTGTGCTAACTTGTACCATTCCAGACTGGACCCACCTTAGTCTACTTGTTACATTTTATTCCAATCTAACTAATATAATATGTCTGGTGCTGAACTGTTCAGGTCAAGAAAGTATTGGCCAATGCTGAAATACTCCCAAATAGAAAGTGCTAGAAAAGGAATGAGGGTATTTTGGCAAATCATAAATTATGGACCTGCTTTGCAAGGGTACATATATGCTCTATATAGGGTCAAAATATTTCTGTGATACTTAACAGCTTGTGGGTTTCATTTTACACTTCTTATTTTTTAAAGCAAACATAGTCTCTTTGAGATTCTGCAGGGACAAGAAAACCAATAAGCACTAAATAAAATAAAAATAATAAAAGGGAAAGCATACCAAAGGTTATTTTGCAGAAGCATTACGCCGTAATGTAGGTGGGACCCATGTGCTTGGTGTTGCATAGTTGTTGGCACCATAACCTTGGGCTTGGTATGAAGTCTCACCCTGCGGGGCCACCCTTGAAGTCGTACCACTGCTCTTCCAAGGAGCACCTGGCGTTGCTGTAAAGGTAGATGCTGATCCAACAACCTGACCCCTCTGTTCAAAATAGGAAGAGTTACAGATTTGTAATCATGGAAAAAATAAAACTAAAAGAAAATAAAAGACGTCACCAATGCAATCCAGTAGGTGCCAAGAGGTTGGTGCAATTCAATGTACACTCTTATGAAATTAATATATACCTTCCGAATGTCCCAAAACCATATGCACAACTTAAAACTGAGGAAATACTACAAATATAATCCTAAAAGGTACGACATATATCATCTCAAAACTTACTGACTTGAAAAAACAGAGGAAATACTACAAATATAATCCTAAAGATATGAAATTTATCATCTCAAAGCTTACCGACTTATTTTCAAATATGCTCAAATTATCCCTCAATGACTTCTCTACAAATGAATGAGTTATTAGATATATGGAGCCTCAACCTGTTTTATTGCCCCTCCACTTATTTTATTTCCATTCTTCTACATTTTCTATTTCTTAGTTTGATCTCGCTATCTTTGATTGCGCTACTAATGAGAGCAACTTGAGCCTCAAACAAAGTAAGCTACAAGTTCTTGGAAATATGATGATGTCATGCATACTAGTGTTCGGTGTTCGAATTTTGTTACTTTATAGTTTTCCCTTAACATCTGGTTACAGGCTTCAGTAAGATATGTTATACACTAATGCTGACGACAAGAAGTTATGCAACATCAACAAGGTATATTTTATATGAAGATAATTTTACCCTCGTTCTATTAAATTTCTTTAAATGGAGTTCATATACTTTATGTAAATTGTTTGTGGAACACTTATCTGAGCGAATAAGAAATTTTCATCCTATTTAACCTGGGTTCTATGAAAGATGCTGACTCTTAACTGCTTAGCAAATATATGTTGTTAACTATGGATTTGGCAGGGCGGGACCTTTTTAGTTTCTAAGTGAAAGTATATAAGTTTTGCTTGTAGAATGCAAACCGGATACCAATCCTACTTCCTAATATAGTCTAAATTAAATGTGTTTAGCTACACAATTCCTAGTGAATGCCGAAAAATAATACAAAGGGGAAATTTCCAATATCTGGAACAGCAGCATTGATCATTTTTGCAGGGCTAATCAAACGGAAGTGGGGGGCGTCCGATGCCTGCTCAGAACCGTCCAAATAGCTCCAGGACTCATGCATGCCGCTTCAATATTCGTGTATGTCACTTCAAGATTCGTGCGGATCAAGTGTACACAAATCCTGGAGCGAATCGGACAGTTCCAAGCGGGCATCGGACACTCCCCGCTTCCTAATCAAATAAGTTAGAGATTACTATCAATGCCCAAACAAACTCAAGTTCCATACTTTCTCTGGCTTAAAAGCTCGCAAAATAATTCTATATCACGACATGTAATGGCATAAAAAGCCTCACCCCTTTCATCATATTTGGAAAATCCCTTGTTTTATTTAGGAAAACACAAAATTTAATCTTTGTTATTGTTGTTTTCTCAAGCTGTTTTAATATTAGGTGAAGGATGATAACATTAACATTAAAACGAAATTGAAGTCAATATCAAAAAGAGTACTTATCTTATCTGACTAATAGCTAGTTTAACATTCTCTTTTGTCAATAACTGCACTGCTTACATGGAATAAAGCTGCTGTACCACACAAATTTTGACATCATTTCTAGTATGATAATTTAATTGGCGTCCAAGATGACAGGATTGGTACAACCAGGTAATTTGAGAACTACATCCTAATTTGGGGAATTAGAATTTGTAGATGAACAGGCATAAATTGAAGCTTCATCAGAATAAACCTGCGGAATCTGACAAGACCATCAATTTATTAAGAGTATATGGAAATAAAAAAAAGTTCCTACATAGTAATTGTTTGTTGATTTAATTTACATCGACTCGGTGCGGTCAATACAGGCATGTATGCTACTTATTCCTGGGTGGTGGTTGGTTGAGGCCTAAAGTTTTGAAGGCCTAAGTTGGTTATTCCAACTTAGGCTGGCCTAAGCTATTTATGTTTGGTTGGGGTCTAAAGTTATGTCATGGCCTACACTATTAAGAAATAGTATTGACTAAAGAAGAGAGAGGGGGAAAAAATGGATAGTCACTGACAGGGGGGCCGTAGGGGGGCTAACTCTTAAACCAACTGGAGAGGTTTAAATTTAGAGGCCTAATTTAGAGTTAAGCCTAGTTAGGCCCGGCCTAATTAATCCACGTTTGGTGGAATAATTAAGGGGGAAAAAAATTGGACAGTCACTAACAGTGGGATGTAGGAGAACTAACTCTTAGGCCACCTGGAAAGGTGGTTTAAATTTAGAGGGCTAATTTAGAGTTAGGCCTAGTTAGGACCAGCCTAATTAATATGCGTTCGGTGAAATAACTGACGCCTAACCTCATATTCCATGATTTAGGCCTCAACCAAACACCGCCCAACATTCTTAAAATGCACTATGAGGAGAATGGCATCATAGTAGATGCATTGATAAACTTATTCTATATTTGAACCTCCAAGGTTATGTCAAGGTCAAGTTTCTATGTTTGGATAACATAATGTGCATTGATTACATGTGTGCATTACTTTCTCTTTTTGCCAAGTTGGTGTAATACAGTAAGCAACTGGCACAACCAAATAAGGACCAATTAGACGAGGCACATTAACTAAGGAGCCTATGACATAAGGAAAGATCAAAGTATGCCATATCTTCAAATTATACTGCAGTAGCTCTAAACTGTAGCACACAATTACATAGATAGTGCAGATCATTAAAAACATACATTTAGCGACACCATAAGTTGAGCCAAAAAAAGAGGTGTTTCTAAACTTGCTACTTATATAATCCTTTTACATGCAATTTTGAAGAGAATGAAATAGGTTAGAGCATTAGAAGTATATATTCAACAAAAAAACTTAATTTGCTATGGTACCTAAGAATGTTGGAGGTCGATGGACAAGACACTAGCAATTTACCAGAAAAATATGGAAAGAAACTGATCTCCTCAGACAGAGAACTAAATTAACATATACATTGCTAGCTAACTTTTCACTAACCGTATAGGATGTGCTAGCAGCAACAAACTGTCATATTACTGATATTATCAGATGATAAAACTTTCATATGTTAGTTGTGGTCAAAATGAATGATCACCCAGAAAAAGCAATGCAGGACAACAAAATGCAACACGTACTTGTTTCCTACAAGAATTAAGTGCATTGCTTATAGGGTGCCAATTAGTTGTGCATTAGATGGTGCGTCAGACACAATAAAAAAAATTATAATCAAGTTCTTTACAGAAGCACAGGCACCAATTATAGTTTTAAGGGGGGGAAAACTAACTTTCTACTGGCACCATTCCTCACGGTTCTGGGAAATAAATCTGCTGTGATTCCAATGGAATAACAGGGTCCTGTTATTCCGATCTCAACCATTCAAAGTTTTTCATGCGCGAATCTCAATGAAGAAACTTTTTCATACATGAATCTCATGATTTTGGATGGTTGGGATCGGAATAACAGGACCCTGTATTCCATTGGAATCACAGCAGATTTATTTCCCACGGTTCTGCATGATAGTTGTATTGTAAATGCATATTTAGTTTTTCACAAGTTCCATAATCCCTAAAATATAGTATTAGAGGACCATGTTTGTATTAAAAATTTAGATGCAGTATAGATTAAAACATTGAGATGCTCTGATCTGTTGTTCCAAAAGAATTTATTAGAAAGATCATTCATTATTTATATGTTTTCGCCAGCAGTGATAAATGCTGCTCGCAGCGGAGAGACGAGTAAGCATCTGGTCGTGTAGGCAATTTCAAATAATATGGATGAGTATATGCAGAATATCTAATGCTCTTTTAGGGTATATAAGATATTTCTCTTTATCGAGGGGTATACATAATTTTCATGTTTTCTAGGGATACCCCTACATAATTTACATGTGAGAGTATTACTTACATGATTTTCAGACAAAGGATTGGCAGCAGTTGGCTTGAATTGCATCTGCACTGTCTGTCGAGCCATATTACTGGGACCCACATGATCCTCAAGTTCTTCTGGCTGGGCACTACCATTTCCCACTGAAATTCAAAAAAAAAAAAGGAAAAGGAAATTCAATCAGATTGTGACCCCATCATGCAATCTCTCAAAATTATAAAATAGATACCAAATTCAACAGTTCTCCATTGCAAAGAAGTGCAAACCTAAAATATTTTGTGAACCATTGACAGCTACCAAAGTACAATATTTGTGTTGATTTTTGCAGAAAAAATTTACTAGAACTCTGATATTTACCCTAGAGGGTTAGTTCTACTACAACAACCCATTCAAAGGCCGTAGAGAAACAAATGTATAATAAGAAATTTTGCAAATGGCACATATAGAAAAATCCTTATTTTATTCAAGCACAAAAAAATATACCATGATGCTTGTCAGAATCCATAGAAGGTAATGGACCAGTAGTCACACCAGATCCCTGCCAAAATAAAATTGAAAAGAGAAAGAAGAAAAATGAATACAAAAGGAAAAATAATCTTTCTCATGTATGAGTTGTAGAATAACCTCTAATGTCTAAAACTGAGATGGTGTACTGGAAAGGGAACTAACAGAGAACCGAGGCTGAGACTGAGGCTGAGCCTGAACCTGAGCCTGAACCTGAGGCTTAGGTTGATTTTGAGATTGAGATAACTTGTTCAATTTTTGCAATCTCATCACTGTCCAGTCAAATACAAAGTCATACTCGTGTCCTGTTAAAAAGAAAAATTGAAAACTAGTACATGATAAAAACAACACAGTAATGATAATGCAAAGCACACAAATTCAAACTTATATCCAATTAGAGTAAGGCTAAAATAGCAGAGTCGATAGTTTTTTTTTTCTTTTAAGAAAATACACCTGCCATTCTAAATGATATAAAAACAACATCTGCAATTTCTCGGTCTGACATTTGACACTCAATTACATATTTGCCCTACTTATCTTTTCTATTATATGCTGAATTCGGATTTGCATGTACAGGTTGAAAAACAATTGGTTTTAACTCAAAGTAAGCATGTCACATGCCGTCTACTTGTGCCATTACTTAACTTTCGTTTCAAAGGTGAGATGATATTTGCAAAGAAAGAACTAAACAAAATTGCTGTTAGTCACAAAATTATATATGTTAAACTTTATAATGTAAAATCAGGCTTCAATTGAATAACACCCCAATATACGTGGGTACCAATGCCATACAAATATTGCAACGAACAAGTTTCAGCATATTGAGAAATTATTAAAAAATTAGTAAACCTTGACGAGAAGCCAAGTCACGAAAGAGACGCTTCAAAAAACCATAATCGGGCCGCTGATCAAATGTCAGAGAATGGCAATAGTGGAAATATGATGCAAATTCAACTGGGCTTGACTTGCATAATACCTGACAGTGGAAAGAAGAAGCATTAAATTATTGCTGCTCCATACTGCATTTCTAGTTATCTTTTCAACATAAAGCATTCTTGGTATTTAGTTACAGTTATTCATGTGAACTAAATGGAATTTGCATGAGGATGACTAAATGGTAAATAGAGACTGGAGTAGTTTAGAATTAAGGAGATATAGACATAACACATCAAGATACAAACCTCGATTGGTGTAGAAAGTTTCTTCTCACATATTTTGTCATACTTCTGTTTCTTTGTTGCAGCTTTTAGTCCCTGCCAAGGGAGCCTAAAGAAGCAGTTATCATTTAAAATATCATGTGACATAACAGTCTTGCAGATTCATTACAGTATAAAAAGGTAGTTCGAATTAATCTCATGAGAAATAAAATTTGAAGAAATTTACCCTCCACGCAGGAAATACAGGAGAACGTAACCAAGCGATTCCAAATCATCCCTTCGGCTTTGCTCTAAAATCAGAAGTTTGAATGTGTCATTAAACAAATAGATAATAAGTAAATAGGTACATAGACATACACACAGGATGCAAAATTCTGAATATAGGATAAGATTTTATGCACTCACCAATGCCAAGATGTGTGTTGCAACTGGCATAGCGAGCAGTACCAGTAAGGTTTTTGTTCTCCCTACAAAAGAAGTATGAAAAAAAGTTCAACTTTACCAAAATGAGTATATGTGAAGTTGATCCAAAGTATAAATTTAACATTCATATATACCTATAAGGGATATGCCTATTTGTGCCCGCGTCCCGGTATCTTTTGGCAAGCCCAAAATCAATAATATATACCTAAATAAAAATTAAATATTATCAGAATGAATGTTGTATAATTTCTATTAATTTCTTCACCAATTTTTTTTATCAAATATGAGATACTGCATCAAGTGGTGAGAGCAGTACCTGGTTCGCTTTTCGACCAAGGCCCATGAGAAAATTATCTGGTTTAATGTCTCTATGCAAATACCCTTTTGAGTGCATAAACTCTATTCTTGAAATCTGTCCAACAAAAGATTTAAAATGGCAAAGTTCACTTATCATATTAATTTCTTTATGCTTCCAGTAAAATAGATAAATAGATAGATAGATAGAGAGAGAGATTTCATTCATTCCACAAACCACTACAGGGCATAATTGAAAAAAGGAGGTGCACTTCAAGCATTATCTCAAATTAAAAGAAAAGGAGGCTCAAATATGGGTGTAGGATTATTTCTGAACATTCTTTTGATATTTTTCAAAATATTGCAATGCTCCGCAAAGTACTAAAAATTACTCAAAGACCCTCTTTCCGCCTTGAGAAAAATGTTCAAAGCAAATCCTTCTTTCCGATATTCTAAGAAGTAAAAGAAAATAGTACCCCCCCCCCCCCCCCCCCTCAATGAATGGCATGCATGTAAATAAGGTGTAACATTCAGTCTTTTATAAATATAGAATGACACAAGTCGAAATTTGAATTGTTCGATTTACCATCTGATCAGCCAACATAAGAACTGTCTTGAGAGTGAATTTGCGGCCACAGTATACAAACAAATCCTCTAAACTCGGTCCCAGCAAATCAAGAATTAGCACGTTATCTTCACCTTCTACACCACACCATTTTATGCTTGCTATCCCACCTGAATTAATAGATTTAATATAATAATAACACATATTTAATTGTAATTTAGTCCATGGGATGTAGCCCAGTTTACATAAGTGTACGGAAATTATTGCAATATAACATACTTCCTCCCTGGAGATTGTTGTATAGCTTCGCTTCATATAGCAATTGGGGATGCTTCGTCTTTCTATTCTCCTGCGTAATGAAAATAAATTGTATTCTCACTATATATTTACAACAGTATCTAAGTATCAGGATTAAACCCTAGGAAGTAGATTTTGCAAAAAATGCAGTTTGGTTTAATTCTTCCTCTTCACTTGTATTGAAAGCTCAAACTGACAAAAGGTTGCAATCTATGTTCATCCGGAAGTTAAATCCCGCATTGATCAAAATCAGGGAAAAGGCTATAAGATTGTGATTGTACAAATTTTAATAACAATTCCAATTAGAGAACTATGGAATTAAAGAATGAGAAAATCAGGAATACATGTACCAATTATTAAAATAACCGTCAAAAATAGTACTGGAACAAGCTTATTCAAGTAGGAAATTCAAATTTAACCATGGAGAGGTAAAAGTTCAGCTGGAATTGCAATTCCAATCCAGATTAAGTAAACTAGCTTATGTATAAGAACTGGAATTACAATTACAATAATACCAGATAAGATTGTGGTTATACAAAATTTTAAACACAATTCCAATGCGAGAAGTTTGGAATTAAATTCAATCAAAAATCAGGAATACGTGTACCAATTATTAAAAAAAAAAAAAAAAAACCTTCATACCTAACAATGCAAGATCAATAACAAGCTTATTCAAGTAAGAAACTCAAATTTAACCATGAAGGTCAGCTGGAACTGCAATTCCAATCCAGAAATAACTAAACTAGCTTATGTATGGGAACTGGTATTACAATTTTAATCAGAGAACCGTCCACTTGTGCAACAGTGACTCCAAATTTTTTATCTCAGAAATAAAAATTCAGGTTGACTGTGTAGGCAGGATTATTCTTGCCAAAAACCTTACCTAATCCTTATCCCAAATAAAATTCCACTTAAAAGAACAGAATAAATAAATGTAGGTCAACAAAAAAAAAATATCGATACTCACAATTTTCACCGCCACAATCTCAAAAGTGTCGACATGGGTTGCTGAAACAGTTCAAAAAGTACAGAAACGAACACAAATTAGTCCTAGTACTACATGCAAAGCTAAATTCAATCGAAATTCAATCTGACAAGAAACTGATTGAGCGAAAACGAACCCAGAAAGATCTCTCCGAAGGATCCACTTCCTATCTTGCGCCCCAGCTTGTATTTCGCACCTACAATCCGATCCATGACCTAAATCGACACCGACAGAGAGAGAGCGAGCGAGCGAGGGAGCGAGCGCGAGAGAGAGAGAGAGGGGTCCAAAGGGGAGATGGTGGAGAAATGGAAGGTAAGGGACTGAGGATGCGTAATAGGACCAAAATGAGGGGGTATTGTGAATAAATGAGGTAAGCTGGGACCGTTTGATGGGCATTGGACCAAATTCGATCCAGTAACCAGTGTAAGCCGTCCGATCTACATTGATATTCGTGTGATCATCTTTAAGATATCTCTGATCTACATCGGATGGTTCCTACATGGCGTTGGACCGAATTTGATCCATACCCCATCGGACCGCCCCTCAATGTAAAAAAGAGAAACTGCTTTAGAAAGGAAACCTTGAATTAATAAGCTCGGTTGGACCCGGTGTACTCCATTACCATTAGTCCATTACCACTTTTGTGCAATAGAATTATAGAAGCTGGAAGATAAGTTCAAAAAACAGCTGTCTCTTTGTTTTGTATAATTGAAACTTTTTGTAACTGCCAGGTTTCAAAAAAAAAAAAAGAGCTTTTGTAACTGTCAGCCCGTTGAAGTTTCTCGTTGAGAGGTAAATCAAAACCAAACGAAATGGATAATTCATCCGAATTTTGACCCATGTTTACATTGGGCCTTTTACTAAACAGGCCTATTATTAGTTCCTCACGGTACCGTATAAATAAATTTTGAATGGAATACTTGTTGTTTGAAGTCATTTTGGTTGTTGTTATTAGAGCAGTAAACAAGTCGAGTGAAGGTAAAGTTTGAGCTTGATTCATAAAAAAGATGATGAAGTGAGTTGAGTACTTGAGTCTTGACTTTAACCGACTCGAATTGAGTCAGTTTGTTAACAGTCTGTTTGTATTGTGAGATGTACATAGACAAACAAATTTTGAGTGAGTCTATGGTACTATGCATATCAAGATTTAGTCAGTAATACGGATTAATATTTTTATTTTCAAAGTTCTAATGATCGATCTGAACTGTTCAAAATGATTTTCATATTAATATGTACTTACAGATTAAATTTTATATTTTTTAGAATTTTTTTGTTATTTTTTTAATATAAGTAGAAAACCACTGTTTTTTGGATGGTCTAGAATTTTCAGATCAAGTAACTTTCTATCTATCATAAAAAATAGTAAATAAATTCTAAAAAATATAAAATTCAGTTTGCAAGTAGATATTCATATGAGAATCATGTTAAACGGTTCGGATCGACTATTAAAATTTTGAAAATAAAAATACTGATTCATATTATAAATCAACCCGTGATATGCATAGTACGATAGACTTACTCAACAAATTGACAAAATTTGTTATCTCCTCCTCCGCGGCTTCTTACTCTGCCACTATAGACTTAGTCTCCTGCCTTCTCTCTACAACATCACCTAGTCGCTCTCTCTCTCTCTCTTCCTCTTCTTACTATGAAAAATTGAATCTTCTAGGATTTGATTGAGAACGATCGTGTGAGGAGGGAGTTTGCGAATGGTGTGGAGAAGAGGCGAGATAATATAACAGACTACAAAGTGCTTAATTAAAAGAAGACTCGATCCCATAGTAAGTACGAAAAGAAATAGTGGAAGTATCAAGAAAGATCTTTATTATCTTCACTCAGGTCACTTTAGGACGAATTTTTTTTTGCAATTGTTTATACTTTTCAGTATTTTCATATATTTAAATGAACTAATATGAAATCTGAAATAATAGTTAAATATGACCAATCATGTTTGATCATGTCACTTATGGTTACAGTACGATTACTAGGGGTGATTAATGAGTGAGTTTGAGCGAGCTGGGGTATGTTCATGCTCTGCTCATTAGATTAATGAGAGCGAGTCAACTCGAGTTGAGAAGACAATACCGAGTTGACTCATGCTCATTAAGCTGCTCGTTAAGAAATCAAGCTTATTTGAAATTTGTTTTGTGTTTTTTTGTTTGAGATACATCATTCAAAACTAATTTTCATTCATAAAATTTAACAAATTATCATAATCCAACCTAATTAAACAGTACATAATTTAACAAAAGATTGTCCATAAGCAAATTTAACAAAATCAAACAGCTATTTTCTTGTCGGTTCTCACGGCCCTACATGACACATACTCGCAGCTATCTTCTTATCGCATACCTACAAATTTGCATTATCAAAACAATAATAAAAATGCATCTTCAACGGATCAGATGTGGCAGGATTCATGTAACTCAGTTTTTAATGAGCGAGTTATGAGCGAGTTGGGGTATGCTCATGCTCGGCTCATTAAGTTAACGAACGAGTTGATAATAAGCGAGTTGTTAATGAACTTTTAGCGAGCGAGTTTTGAGCGAGTCACAAGTTATGAGCAATTTACTCACCTCTAATGACCACACGTGACCCATTCACTGACATATTTTAATCACGTCATGTCACATTGATTATTGCATATTTGTCATGTCACGTCACATCACAGTTTTTTCTTTACTAAAGGTGGACAATCAATAAACAGTGTAGAGGTGGGCGCCTATGATCCATTATGAACACATATAATGCGCAGCACATTGTTTGAGGGCCTGCTACAAGGTGAATATATAATTAAATATTTTCATACATATTCTATATTTGCCCAAAAAAAAAAAATGTAGCTACTAAAGGTGTCAGTATTTTATCTGATCCGACAAGTTGTCAAGTTGATCATCTAATTCAATCATTAAGCACAGCTATTCAAACTAAGACAGGTTTTCTTCATGTAATGGATATGGGAAAAAAAAAAACATTTGATCATAAACAAGGCATCATACATTTCTAATTAATCTTGTCTAATTAAACTGTATAGCATCTAGCTCTCTAAAGTACTATAATGCTAATCTAAGTTCCAAATCTACTTCTTGATTCTCCTTTGATGAATCCTGGTAACAGTGGTGATACATTGAAGAAGCTTGGTAATTATAGTTTGTTTTCCACTGCATTGAATCCTGCAATATATACAATTATATGCAATTTTATTAGTGCATTGATTAATGGCTATTTGGAAAAGAAGATTTAAGAAAAAAAAATCAACCAAAGAGAAAATTTTAGTACTTTGCAAAATTTTCCTAGTAATTTATAGAAGTACATTTCATATCCTTCTTTTTTAGTATACAGAAAAATTCAAATAATTTTCAAAATTATTCTTAATTTAGAAAAGAATTATATGAAACTTGAGTTAATTGAACAGATCATTTGGATATTTCATATATTTAATACAAACCTCCAAATTTTGTGCAAACAGTGGGAGTGCCTCATTTTGTTGACCAATGACATTATGTGAAAAGGACAGAGCATCTCCATGAACTGATGAGGATCTGTAAGAGAACAGAAATATATTATTTAAATGAGCTCATTAATGAAAAATATATAAAATAAAGATTAATAGCTAGGAGCTATATATATTGGTTTTTACCTGATTGCTGCTCTCTGATGGGATCCACCATACAAAGTATCTCTTCTTGATGCATCTACATATCCAATCTAAGCAACACAAAACAAAATCAAATATTAATTAAATTAACTCAACATTTGTACTTTATTTGCTACAAAAGAAAGAATTTCTTTTTGATATGTACCTCAAAACCATTTTGATATGGAGGTTGACATGAAGGTATATAATTAGCCATGATTTCATTTTGCATCCTCATCTTCTCTAGTTGTGCTACTCCAAGACCTCTTTGTGGTTGCTTTGGCTTATCAGAAATGCTCTTTTTACCCTTTTTGCATGATGTTGCTTTGCCATAGTTGCACTTGTTATCCATTTCTAGAGAGAGAGAGAGAGAGAGGGAATGAGATATAATGATAGGAAGGAGAAGAGAAGAGATCAAGAGAAGATAGGTGAGTTTGTTAGAAAGAAAAGTTGGTCCTTTTAAAGGGTTATGCTAACAAGAAACTAAGATAGCATTTGATTGGTGAAAGGCTGTATAAATTGGATTTTGTGAAGATTTTGGGTGGATTTTTTTGGTTTTCTTATTTATTTTATAGCATGGTCAGAGAAGCATAATATAGTACGTAACCACGCGTTTCTGATGATCTTGTACTTAATATTAATGCTAGGTGAACTCCAAAATGCACATGGAAAAATATGTTTTCCTTTGCTCGAGCTCAAAACTTCCTATATCTATAAAAATGAGACAGTATCTGCGAGGATATACCAACATAAAGGTGTTTTTTCTATTAGCAACAGGAGTATCCGTGAGGGTAGAGAAGGAAATTTGTCACGGCGTGACTAGTCACGTCACGGAACGTTACGTCACGTTAACGTTACGTCACGTCACGTGTGTCGATTACGTGACGTGACTCGCGTGACGAGTGACGTGATCATTCGCGTGACGTGACCACATTCCAGTGAAAATATACGTCACGTCACGTCACGCGAACCAGTCACGTTACGTCACGCCACGTGATCACGTCACGTCACGCCACGGTATGAAACATAGAATATCCAACTTTTTTTATATGTATAGAGTATTCAGATTTTTATTTTAGTATAAGTTCAGTGATATTGGTATTCATGTAGTATTTTTTTTAATTTAGTATAATATATGTTTGTAATTTGAATTTTCAAAGTAATATTAGATGCAATATTTCCTAAAAAAATAATATTTACAACATTATTTACTTATTTTAGAATTTTTTATATCTTTTTTCTAAATTTTCAACAATTTAAATTAAAATATAAAAAAAATTGACATGACTAATTTACGTCACGACACGTCACGTCACGTGTGATCACGTCACGTATGGTCACGGCGTGACTACGCGTGACGTGACCATTCGCGTGACGTGACCATCCTCCACTATTTTGGTCACGTCACGTCACGTCACGTGAAAAAAAAAGTTGATCACGTCACGTCACGTCACGTGACCAAATCACGGCGTGTTTGTCACGTCACGTCACGGCGTGTCACGTATTTCCTTCTCTACGTGAGGGTATACTGACAGTATTACTCGCAGATACGTACGTACTGTCCCATTCTTGTATAAGTACACTGATAGTTATGCACTGAAAATGTTATTATAGAGCTAATCTTTTTTTGGAACCAGAAATTTGGTATAAATGATGTAGATGAATCCTGTTTTTACAAAGAGCGACAGTTTCAATTTTCACAAGAAGCATAAAAAAAGTATGTTGGAATTAACGAGTCTTTATTTTAATAAATTAAACATTTTTCGATCTCGCATATCCAACTTTGTAAATTATTCCTATTAATTAACAAAATATAGTATTTGTGATCTAATTATTTCCTCAAGGGTGCTCTTATTTAAGATAATTCAGTTATGAGGACATGAACTATAAGGCATATATGTTAGAAATGATTTATTTTATGCAAGATATCTATGTGGAAATAAATTGTCAGTTTCATAATGTTTGTAGAGAAGGGTTCTAATATCTTTATTTTCTATGTGTCTGTCATGCCTTTATTTTTTAATTTTATAATAACAAAAATTCTAAAATTTAAATATCAAATAAAATGGTTAGATGTTACTACGTACAATATGTTCTCTACATGCACATAAAAAATTATCATTTATTGATTTAATTTATATGAATCAATAACTTAAAAATTCAACATCCATAACACATCAGTGTATTTTTATATAGATTTTTTATAACAATCAAAACAAAGTTGAAGTATTATAATTTTTTTACACAAAAAAAATGATATAGATCATATAATAATTAATTTTGACATTTCAGTTTTAACTTTTAAAAGTTATTAAAGTTTTAAAAACGGAAGCATGGTAGAGGCATGAAAAATGGAGTCATTAACCCTTTTCATTTTTGCATCTATAGCTTTAAGAATTACATATAATTTCACAAATTTCTTTTTTATTTGGATTAGAATATACTGAACCAATTTCATTAATAAAGTTTTTTCATTACTATTTTAGTTTCTCTCTTCAGGTTCCTTGGAGTGGAAATAAATCTGCTGCGATCCTCTCTGGAATCGCAGGGTCCTGCTTTTCCAAATCTAACCATTCATTCTTTAAAATGCACAAATCTCAAAGATAGTTAATTTTTATACACGAATCTCAAAACAAATGAATGGTTGGATTTGGAAAAACAGAACCCTGCGATTCCCAAGAATCACAGCAGATTCCCTTCCCCTTGGAGTAGGTATAGAGAGCATGTCTTGGGGTGTTCTAGCAATTACCAAGAGCTTCCCCTTGTTTTTAAAAAACAAATAGCTCATAATAATTAAAAAATAAATCAATGGTTTTGATTAGTTAATCAAAGTTGATCCCATAGGATTTGCACCTTAAAATATTTGAAAATATGAACTGTGAAGAGATTTAGAAGCTAGATCTGTGGTTCCCTTGAAACTTGACACCATAAACACCATAAAGTAAACCATGCAAAACCAGATCCTCTCCTTAATTCTCTCATTAAATGGCAACATGACAAAAGGATCATCAATAATTAATCTATTACAAAAATAGATTGACCAAGTAAAAGGTTGGTTAAGTATCAAAATATATCTTAGGCCATGTGCTCTGAGTTGTAATTATATTTGTAAGTAATATATAATATGCAATCAAGAATCTTAGAGATTGTAATTTGCTTTCTTTTTGAAAATCTAAACAAGATTCTTCATTCATTGTGACCAAGTTGTTCTAGCGTGTCAGAATAACAGGCACAAAACCATATGCTTGATAAATATATATATATATATATATATATATAATGAATTAATTGTGAGTTTATGAGTTTATGAGCATTTATAAGGTAATTGTGAGTTTATGAGCATTTATAAGGTAATTGGTTACAACATGGAATCCAGGATTTCCAAGAAGATATTAGCTAACTAAATTAACTATATATACAGTATGAAAACATAAATAAAATAAAATAAAAGTCAATTTCTAAGAGGCATAATTTTTATTTTGTGTTTATTAAGGGTCTTGGTAACCTGACATCTTTTACGGAAGTCGAACCTGTGCCTCTTCGTAAAGAAATGGATTTCGCGCTATTGTACTAAATCCGCAGTTCAAGAGAGATACTTTATAAAATTTCAAGAAAGTGGCAAGAACAAGCATTTTGGAAAGCTAATTTGATCGTGAGAATAGTTCAAATGCTTCTATTTTTGTGTCTCAATTATGTATCCAAATTAAAATTTTAATAAATTAAATTTAGAACTTAAATATTAAAGTAATCATTCCGGTCTATATCAGTTGATATGTGACTTATAAATGATATGACATTTTAATTTTGTTTTGTTTGTTATTAAGAGCTTGCAAAAATACACTGATGTCTATAATTTTTTAATATTTATTTTTCAACTTATTAATTCATATAAAAATAAAACCAAAAATAATAATAATTTACGTGTATATAGGGAAAATAATATAGATCACATCTAACCAGGGTTCTAAATAGCTAGCTATAGCTGCACTATAGCTTTTTCGAACCTAAAAAACTATAACGCTATTAACCGCTTTTCTTTTATAATGATTCTAGCTATTGCGCTATAGCTTTTTCGGACCTTAAAAGCTATAGCGCTATAATTGCTATTTAAAACCTTGCACCTAACAGTTTTGTTTTGGTATATAAAATTAAAAAAAAATTGTTATTAATTTTTTTTTAAAATGAAAATAATATTAATACAAAAATGAAGCCATTTAAACCTTTTCTATCATTTCGAGAATACTTTGTGGATATATATTTGTATAATAAATCATAAAACTATCCACTTAAATTTAAATTGTGACTAAAGTCAACGAAAAATTAAAGCACTCGGATCACGCATAAGAATCCACCAATTTGTTTATTCTTTCATTTGATACAAGATATATTAATTAAAGTCAAATATATTAATCTTTAAAGAAAAACAAACATAAGCACGTCTTTTTAGATTATCTAAAATATACAATATAAAAAATTAGGTCGTTCCGCGTTTCTTGTAGATCTATTTAAAAAAATTATATAATTTTTGTTGATGATTATTAGTTAGTTGTTGTAATACTTTAATGTAGATACTTAATACATATGAATATAATTAATTACAAAAAGAAATACATATCAACATATGTTCACAAAAAATCTACATTTTGATATTTTAAACAGCTTGTGACTTTTATTTTATTTTGTTAGAAATATTTTTGTTTATAGAAATAAATCTTTTGCTGCACAATATTTGTTCAATATTAGAAATTTCATATTGAGATTCAAAGATAGTTATATTGTTTTTGGACGATCAAATCATCCATAGTTTATTTTAATGAGTCTGACTCCGTTGCTCTCCAAATAAGAAAGCAGGACCTTACTATTTTAATTTCAACTGTTACATTTTTTTATATACAAATCTCAACACAGATGAACGACTGAAATTGGAATAGCAGGATCCTGCTTTTTTATTTGGAGAGCAGCAGAGTCGGTTTCTATTTTAATAAGCTGAAAAAAAAAAAGAAAAAAACAATAGACCATTTTAGGGCTGCAAACGAATCAAACCAAATCGAATTTGGTCAAGTCCGAATTCGAATTCGTGAAGTTTCGAATCGAATTGGTTCGAAATCGAATTAGGGTTTCGAACTGAAGACCCAAGTTCGAATTTGATTCGGTTCAATTCGAATTAATTCGATTCGATTGGTAAAGTTCGAAATTCAGGCAGCTGTAACAATGGCGGGGCTATCAATCGCGTTATTTTGCACTTTCGCTAGCTACGAACAGATTCTGGTGCACGATCAATCACTCAATATAGAAGGTAGCTGGGCTCCAAGAAAGCAAGGAAACTGGACGCCAAAACACGAAGGGTCATTTTAGCTGTTATGTAATTTTTGCAATTTCTGTTTTTCTAGGGTGTTTTATGCTTATTTTCTTAGAAACCTTGTCAGAAGCTTCTCTTTCTTTTTCTTTCGTTTCTTAGTTTCCTGGCTATGGGACGAATAGTAATTATTTTAGTTAAAAGTAACGCCTATCCCCACGGACTTCTCCTCACAGAGCGGAGATTCGAACCAACGAACGAACTTGCTTAGGTTCGAATTTGGTTCATATCGAATCGAATTCATTTCGAATTAAATTTTTTTTTTACTTTTTCGAATCAAACTCGAATCAAATTACGAACTACGAATATTTTGTACTGCCCTAAACCATTTGATCAAACTCGGATTAAAAAATAAAATTGAAGTTGAATTCCAACAGAGTTGCATTAATCGTTCCAAATTTCCAGGAAATAAATCATTAAATGCATTCTTTAAGAATATAATTTCCTACTATGGACCTTTGACTGTGTATCCACATATATGCAGCGGGTTGAAACAATTGAAACTAAAGATCCAAATAGAGACCACACAGAAAGCCATTGAGTGATCACAATAGAAATATTTTATATCGCAATTCATGCTTCCCACGCTTCACGCTTGCGTGTGGGGCCCACCATGTGAATCTGACTCGATTTTTTTAAGTAGAATCAAATTTAATATTTATAATCAAATTTTTTTATTGGGCTATTTAGTTGAGCTTGTTGGGCTGGGCCTTTTATTATTCATTTTACCATGGCATATTTCCAAATTTCTCTTCGTCTTAAAAATATTACAACAAATTTTTTTTGAGTAAATTATCTTTTTATTTTATTTTATTTTCACAACAATTTTTTAATTACACTGTTAGTCTTTATATATGACTATGATGAATAAAATCTCATCAGATCCACAATTTAAATAATCTTTTTAAGGTTCAATGTTAGTCTTTAAATATGACCATGATATATCAAATGCACAATATTATACACAGGATTTGTGGATTAAATTTAGTCATAATTGACAGTAATTTGTGCTTCTATATCCTGCTATTGCCTCTAATTTTTTTTATAGATGCCAATCCTGCTTACATGTTTTTTCTTAAATTAAAATAGTATGAATAAAACATCTAATTTCACAACGGAGATCAATGTTTTAGAAAAAAAAAATTGTCAGGATCTCTGCAAATTGACTGCTTATTTCATTACAAAAGATTATGTGTGTGTGTGTGTACACACACATATGACACAGCTACGAACCTTCCTTTCCAATATCATGTTTTTTTTTTAATATATTAATGCCCATGACAAAAAGCTACAGATCATACAGAAATCTTGTGCTACAATTAATTAATCTCCTCTTAACTTGCTAAAGATCACTAGCTCATGAAATTAAAACAATTGTATTTAAATGTGCACTAAAACAAAATTAATAAATCGTGGAGAAAAGTATGATTCTGAAACAACATTATTTAATTTTGATCAAATTTAATTAGAAGTAACATTATTATACCTTGCATATCTAATCATGAGTAGAGGTTGTTCTTAAGTTCATCAAGTTTTTCGTGAAATAATTCTAAAATCTATTGAATTGGTTTCAAATAACGAACTCAAACTGTTGAAACATATCTACCTTATTAGTGATGCATCTACATGTGAAATTTTTAAACTTTTGACTTAATTTAATATAAAGTCAGGCGGTCAAAATTAAAAGGTTTATAAATTAATTTTAATGTATTCCTTTTTTAAACGTTATTTGACCACTTGATTCTATACAAAATTAATTCTAAAATTTAAAAAAAAATTGCATGTAGATGCATCACTCATAAGATAAATGGTTTCAACAGTTTAGATTCGTCTTTTGAAGCCAATATGATAAATTTTAATTAGAGTTGAATTCATATAATCATATATATGTATTCATCTGTGACCATTCTATACTGTCATTAGTTTTTCAACTTTTCTATAAATTAGTAAACAAATAAGATTTATAAAACTTAGTTTTATACAAATTCTCTTATCAAGATCACGTTAAGTCTTTCAAATCGACTGTTTGAACATTGAAAAGTGGATTGATTATTGATCTGTAACACATGAGGCTCTTAATTACCAGTATAATACGGCCGTAGGCAAAAAAAAATTATTTAGTGTGGATTTTTATGAAATAACAAAAAAAAAATTGAGATTGAAATTCAGACCATCCGATCAAAATCCGAGTCAATGCGAGCCAATTTAAAAACTCACAAACTACTTTAATATTTGTGTGAATTTATAAGTTGATCTAAAATCAAAGTCTTTTTTGTATACAGTTGTAGAGATGATAAGCATTTCTCCTGTACTCAAATGACATTATTGATTATATATTTCTCCTGTCAATCATTGTCCTTAATTCATTGATTTATATATCTAGTCAGTAAATCATTGTCCTTAATTCATTGATTATATATCTAGCTAGTAAATCATTGTCCTTAGTTCATTGATTATATTATCTAATTAGTAAATAACTGACCTTAGTTTATTGATTATATATTTAATTAGTATATCATGCATTGTCCTTAATTCATTGATTATATATTTGATTAGTAATTCATTGTCCTTAGTTCATTGTTTATATATTTAATTAGTAAATCATTGCCCTTAGTTTATTGATTTTATATTTAATTAGTAAATCATTGTTCTTAGTTCATTGATTATTATCTTTATATAATTAATTTAGCCAATGGGATGGCAAATTTGTGCAACTATGCTTGAATGCAACAGGTTAATTAATTAATTAAATCAAAGTTACTCTCTGTCTAGAACTTAATTTCAACATATAGATAGAGACCTTCTGTACTTAAATTTATAAATAAACCAAACTCCATAAACTTAAGTTAAGTTTAAGAATTAAGATGCCTTTAAACATATTGATAAATAAACCAAGTCCTTAGAATAATCAATATGTATAGTTAGTAAAAAGTTGTCTAGATGCATTTTCTTATCTCTAGCAAAAGAGATAAATGTAGGACTAAATACTAAACATGCTTGTTTTTTTTCGTGTAAAAGATGGCATATTCGAAATCCGAATAATTTTTTTATAAATATTAAATAGTTTGATGGCTTGACTTCAAATTAATTAATACTGAAAAAACTACCAAACAAACTTGATAAAAGAGAAAAAAAAAAAAAAAAAAAAAAAAAAAAGTCAGCTAGCATATAGGGCCTGTTCAGCTGTAGCAGAATAGGGAAATTAGATGGAATTGAGTCGCTATTCTCACCGAACAGACTCGGATTTGATAGGATTAGAGAATAGAGAATAGAGATTTTTCCCAACTTTTCAATTCCAAGGGAGACCTGGAATTATATTTTGAGCCGGAATAGAGAACAGCTTGTGACTGTTTTACCCTCATTTTGCTGACCTGGAACCTGCTTTTCAATTTTTTATTTCCTCCTTCCTTCTTCGTTGCACACTTCCAGAGGAGAGAAACAAATTTCTGCTCCGCCTCTTCTTGGCCTATCTCCGGTGATTCTTCGAGAAAACAACAAACTAAAAGTTAGAAGAGTAATCTACTCGATTTTATCTTTCATTTGAGATCCGACTTCTTCAGATGAATCTTTCTTCTTGATCTCAGTCCTCTCCTTTCTAAAATACTTCTTCCTTGTCGAAGTGTAAGTTTGAACCTGAATTATTTTTTATTATTTTTATTAACTGTCTTTCTTTTCTTGAATTAAGGGAAAATCGCATCAAATTTCTGCTCGATTTGGCGAAGCCTACTTTGCTAAAAATAAATAAAAAATTATGCTCGCTTTGTTAATTTAAATACAGTATTTTTGTACTGAATTTTTAGCAGATCAAAAATTCTACTCGCTTTGTTAATTTTTAGCAGATAAAAAAAATAAAAAAATTATGCTCGCTTTGCTATGAGACATCACTACTCGTATCAATGATGTGCATCAAATACTCACAGTGGCTAAATGTTAAATTTTACTTGTACATGTATCATCCATCTGATTAATACGTTAGTAACAATGTTAATGCACAGATAAAATTGGCTCTTGTTAAGTATTAGAATAAATAGGGAACCACTGGTACCAGTAAACCCCAAAACCATGTACAACAAATAGGGAACCACTGGTACATCTTCGAAAAAATTTCTAGCTAGGTCCAAACCATGTACTACTGGTACCAATAAACTCCAAAACCAGCACTTGTTACAAACCAAAGATAAAATGGTACTTAGAGAATGAATTTAGCCAAGCTGCTTTGCACCCTAATAGATGACATCTTCATGAGTGCAAAGAAACAAATCTTGTATTTTTTTTTTATTTTTCTACAATTTATAGTGAAGATTCAAAGTTCAGATTCTAAAAAAAAAAAAAAAGCTGGTACGGTACCAACTAGATACACAAACTGCCCTGTACAAGACCCCAGATTTAACCTAGTTAGAAATTCCAGAAAAATATGAAATAAATCATGGTTAAAGATCTCAATATCCTACGAATTTTAATACTAAGAACATTAAATTTGGATATGTAGTTTATTCTACACAAAAATCACAAGGGAGGTTATTAGGGATACCCAAATTGTATTTATTGTATTTTATTGAAGAGAAGTGTTTCTATTCTAATTGTTGGAAGTGCCGAACAAACTTGGAATAAAGAAGAAGAGTGATCAATTCTTAATTTCATAATTCCTCTATTCCTTGGCTATTCCTCCCCTCACCGAACAGGTCCATAGTGTTAATTTTCAAAAATTAACATCAAATTTTTTTTTTCTGAAGTGTATTGTGGTATTTTAATAATAATAAAATATATACGGTGTTAATTACACCAAAATATGTATCCGAATTCATCTTCAAAATGAAAGTTAACCGTTATTATAATAATTTATATCAACCATACAATTTTGGGTTAAATAACGAACAAATTAACAATAATTCAATGTTCAAATAACTCCTATCTGAATTTTGATCCGGCATCTTTCACACAAAGAACATTATCTTTCACCACTAGATCAAAAACTAATTCTTAAAAAGTGAGACATAATTAAAATTGCATATTAGAGTACGGCTAACGCGCTTCCGGAAGTATATCGACTATATACTTCCGGCCTCTAAAACCTATCGAATCGGCTTTAAACGACAAATCCAAACCGTTAGATGTTCAATCTATATTAAAATGTGCTTGGAGACCAAATTTTATATTTTTTGGAATTTTTTTGCTATTTATTAAACCGGTTTGAAAACCGCTGTTTTCAATGCTCCAGAAATTTAATAAAAACAGCGGTTTTCAAACCGGTTTAATAAATAGCAAAAAAATTCCAAAAAATGTAAAATTTGGTCTCCAAGCACATTTTAATATAGATTGAACATCTAACGGTTTGGATTTGTCGTTTAAAGCCGATTCGATAGGTTTTAAGAGGCCGGAAGTATATCGTCGATATACTTCCGGAAGCGCGTTAGCCGTACTCTGTATATTATATAGCGGTATTATTGATTCATATTTCTGATTTTGAAGTTCAAACAATAAATCTAATTGGCTCAATATGATTTTTTTTTATAAAAATATACTTGGAGACAAAAAATTTTAAATCATTTTACTATTTTTTAAATAGATAAAAAAAATATTTGATCCAGAAAATTTGAATCATTAAACAAAAATAGTCATTTTCTATCCATTTAAAAAAATAATAAAAATATTTTACCAACTTAAAATCGTGAAACCCGGAGATAGAGAGAGAAACCTTTATTAATGTTTTCCCACTTGACACGTGGTTCCTCGTCAGCCCTAACTTGCACATGTATTTCTATCTCTTAACAATTAAAATTAATTAATGTAAACAGTTTACTTACGCATCGATCCTTGCTTTCTGATTAAAAATTAAAGCATCACATTATTCCCACATCATGGGAACCTGACCTATGGATATATCATAAGCTTGTTTATGTTCTAAAGAAAGGTTCTGTCATAAACTAACATACACTGGGCCCACGATACAGCGAGACAGTCTAGTCTGATATATCGTAGGAGAGTATATATGCCAGAGAATAATTGCATATATATTACGACTTACGAGCAGTTTTGCACAATTAAGTACACCTCTTCCTATTCAACTAATGACGATGACAATTAGATATGTAAAAAAGTCACGATGTAATCGGATATATCATGATATGGAATTGAGAGTAGGTCCGATGCCCATCGGACCTAGCGTTTTCGATGGGTGAAATAACCATCAGATCTGCATCAAGATTCGTGCGAACTCATTAAAATCCGTGCAAGTATTTTCAGTTTCCGTGAGCACAAATCTCAATGATAATCGTACGGTGTTAGAGCTAATTGAACCTAAAAGTAGGTCCGATGCCCATCGGACCTACTCCTATCTCCATGATATGGTATGACTTTTATTATAGATGACATATGTATCGGTTGCGTATCATGACTCGACTGTCATGTGTCGAGTGTTGAGTTCATTCATGAGTTTTGATCAGAGGTGGAGCCAGACCTTCGAATTATGGGATCAAACATGGATGAGAATCAATCATATAAAAAAAACTGTTGCAAATTAATAGAGGTCAGTTTACAGTATTCAGAATATTTTCTTCAAAACGATATAGAAAATTAACTATAAACACAAAAAATTTCAAGAAAAAAATAGAGACCCCTATATAGTGTTACTGTATCCACCTCTGGCCTTGATGATCACCCTTTGGAAAGAATAAATGATACGGCACGCAAATTGATCTAGTGAAATATGACACGGCAGGTGACTACACCTGACCCTATAATTTATGGCATTATTCATTCTAAACAATAATTTTTTTATTCAAATTTTCAACACTAATTTTTTTACACATTTTGACAGCGTTTGTTTCTTTATTTTACATTTCGTTTAGAAAAATCCACATTTTAGACATTTTTATTTGTTTTCTCCCTTAAAATTCGAAAAACTAAATAGTCAAAACATGATCAAGCGTGATTACACGTGGCTAAACGTTACATTTGATTACAACGTGACTAATCTCATGAGTCATGACCATTTGCATATTGTGACCGTTTCTCGCGACTTTGGTCACAGTAAGCGAAAACTTGACTTGATTACATTACAACACGACACATGGCTCATATCACGACACGCCACGACACAGCAAGAATTTTCAACTGTAATGACAACATAGTAGCAATAATTATTAATAATAATATATGCAACTTGAAAAAAAAAGTGATTTAAAGAGGGAGATTTATCATATTTTTATTAACATATTATTATTATTATTATTCTTGTTGTTGTTTTTATTGCTGCTGATGATGATGTTGTAGTAGTAAATATAATAATAAAAGAGGAGGTAGATCCAAATAGTTGTGATCTTGTATTTGAGAGTGAAATTCCGGGAGCCCTTTGCTTAAAATAAAAAAATAACTTGTTTTAGAATAGTAACATGTACTCAAATTAGATAGTCAAAGATTCATTGAAACTAAGGCCTTTTAAAAGCCCAAATATGTTGGAGGAGTTTTAGGCCACCATTTAGTCAATCCTTGGGCCTACAATTTAATTTGTGCAAATTTGAGTTTTCATGTTTTGGAAAAGGGGTCTTGTACTTAGGTACAAAATCCAATCCGGGTATAATAAATATTATAAATAATACTCAAAACAAAAGCATTGTATATATCATGCATATTCAAGTTAGTTAACACTCAGTTTGGATCAGACAGAGATTATGTTACACAATTACTTGGATACCCCCCAATTTCACACTAATAATGCATGTATATATGCAACTTGAAGAAAAGTGATAGGCTTTTGCACAAAGCAAATAAAAGTTAAAAAGTTGACAAAAGTTCCCTCTTTAATCTTTTTCCATTACATCTTTTCTTGGTTTGGTGCAAAATTAACGGCCCACAGATTGGCCTGCTAGATCTGCTTTTAGGCCTAAAGCACAAAACCCTAAAGGCCCACTTTTTTATCCTTTGTTAAGCATGTCTCAACTTTACTTAGATTCACTAAAAACTGAGGTTGACTGCTTAAAATGATCCTCGATGGCTTTAAACTGCTTCATATTTTGCAAGTTCACCCAAACAAATTAGAGATTTTGCACGAAAGATAATGGCATGTTTTCGATTCGCTTTGCTCATGCCGAGCCAGTTCATCGTAACGCAGTGTATCTTAACTTTATATAATGTTTTTGCCATTTTTAATTGGAAATATATATTTGTGAACATTAATATTTGCATGATCCTTTGGTAGTTTAGGAACCATTATTTCCAAAGGTAAAATTTAGGCAATATTTTGTTGTCATGTATTATAAGTTATAATATATTAATTACGTTTGCATAGTACATATGAGTATTCCTCTGAGAAACATGTTTTGAGTATTAAAAAAAATGGGTTTTTTTCCTACTTCTTCTAAGCTTTCAAAAGCAACTAGCTTGCTAGTAAAAGGACAACATAAGAATTTTTAACCTGTTTGGGTGATACATATAAAAATTAAAATTTTACAAGGGCATAAATGAAAGTGCATCAACTTTTATTAGTTAAGAGATGGTTTAGGTGGTGGTTTAACTTTTAATAAACCTTTTCTTGATGTTTTGGACCACAAAAAAGGGACACCCTTTAGTAAAAGATGTATTAATAAGTACCTCAATTTTGCTTTAAGCTTTACTCATCAAATCAGGGTGTTATGTGTCTAATAAAAGCCATGCCATCAAAATTATAGTTCTAGTTTGCATTTGTTATATGGTTCACATATCTGTTATATTATATACCTTTAAAATGTTTATTTTTTTCTATGGAACAATGTCTTACAGATTTATATGTTAAATTAGTAGAAAAATAATAATGGCATTCCATCATCATTTTTGGTCTATATAGAGATCATAACAGCAAATTCATTGAACTTGATAAATATTAGTTTTACGTATTATTTTTCTTTTACAAATTAAACCATGAGTAAACAACATTAGAGTATATAAAAAGTAAAGAACATGTATTTAATCTAGTAACAAAAAAAATAATATCCTTCGCATGAAATGTTGCAGTTCAAAATTCAAATGAAAGATCCTTGTGAATAATCGCTAAAAAACAAAACTAAGAAGTAGGGTAGGTATGTTTGGATGAGATGGGAATAGCTAGAATAGGAGGCTATTCGAAAATAGCTGTTATTCTCTATTCTTTGTGAATGTTGGAATAGCTATTATTCGAAAGTGTAAAGAGAAAAAAAAAAAAAATTCGGATTATCACCAACACAGTCTCAAAATGACAAAATTGACACCACTTGTATTATTTCCACATCGTAACAATTCATTTGAGACCTCATTTGCTTATCTTTGATTCTTTTTTCTTAATTAGCACATTGTTAACACTATTATTTATCAGTTATAGTTATTCACTACTCTAAATGTACAATCCAAACAATACTTTTACTAATCCGAATAGCGCTATATTTACACTAATCTAAAAATCACTATTTTTTCCCTATTCTCATTTATTATTTTCAAATTTCACTATTCTAGCTATTTTAGTTTCCATCCATACGTACCTAGAAGAACAAATTTGGATGCTTTGGCACAGAATTTATTACAGCAACAACTACCCGTTGTTATTTCAATGCTATACAAATCAAAGTGTAAAAAAGGATAGACTTCTTTTTGTCCCTAAACAAACCCAACAACAACAAAAATGTTTGTTTAACAACTAGTGTTCCTCACAATAGGGATGCTCAGAACAGAGAGAGCAATTCTCCAAAGTCAATACATTGTCAGAGAAATAGCATGACACATGCTACACTGGGGAATAGGTGCAATTATACATAAGGTCAATTGTCAGACAGCATGACAGGTGCAAATATATACCACCTATATAGCAGTAGTTCACATGGCCAACTAGCATATATATAGAATATAGTCCAATTAAAATTTATATATATATATATATAAACCAAACCAATTACCAAATAACAAGGAACAAAGAATGAATGGAAGAAGACAAGGTGGGAGCATCATTTCCTGGAAGAAAGCATAGCATGGGAGATGACATTTTCAGACGTGCTTCCTCCATTTCATACCAATTTGATTTCAAAAAAGTATTTTGAATATTCATTTTTTCAAAATGTCAAGTCCACCCAATAAAATGATTTGACATATTCTACACCTTATTCAATTTCATAATTATACTTGACAGAAATTCATTTGTTAAATGAAGCAAAATAATCATTCTTTTTTGGCCTATGTGTATGTGATATTTTTGCAAAAAAATTGCAGCAGCTATTCATTTGAACTAATTTAATTATTGGCAAAAACTATTCATATTATCTATATAGTTTGTTTTAAGAAATACAGTGACCAAACTTTAGCATAATTTAGTTCAATGGCCTCAAAAGTTCGGAGACAAATTGGATTTTAGTACATAGTTGAGTGCTAAATTTAGTACAATTTTTCAGAAGTGACAAAGTAGATTCATATTATTCTGGTACTAAATATTATAACTTAATAGACACTTGTGTTTATTTTTATTACACCAAATCTTCAGTAGATTTTGCTTCTTGAAAATGAAACCATACACACTGTATTTTATATTTGTAAACACAAAAAGCTATGCAACAGGAATTTTGCAACTTTTTAACTTGAGTTCCAAGTTCAACTTGCTTATTTCTTTAATTTTTGGATTTCTCTTTCTTTCACCCTTAATATTTTTTTTCAAAATGTTCAATACCAACTCAGTATATACATCAACAAGCAACTCAAAGTTTGTCAGATTTGAAATGAGAAAAAAAAACATTGAATATGCACAAAAAAAAACAATGGATATTACCAGTAGATTTAATAATTGAGAGGAGAAAAGCCTAGAGAAGAAAGCCTGATTCCAAGGAAACACCACATAGACAAAATCATAATCATGGCCATTAAAAGGTGAGGTATGGACAGTGGAGGTCCCCCACGCACACCCACACACACACACACACAAAAACACACCATTTCACAAAAAACATAAAAGAAAAGAAGAAAAGATAAGGTAAACGCAACATGGTCAGAGGTTTTTGTAGCATGCAATTTGTCTAGGTTTTGAGAAAGAAAAGCCTGCATGGAAGAATCAGTGCTGTACCAGTAACACTATACCAATACCATGCTTCATTTTGACAATTTATGATATGTTAACTTCACCATCCAACCTTTTTCAGGTGCAGCTAGAGAGGATTTCAGATCTGTTGTTTTTGGGATTTGGGTATCTGTTATGAGATCGTTGGATCAGAATCGGACGGCTCCGATCGAACGCATGTACGATGTACTTTCTTATATAATTGATCTTTTTCAATTGATTGATTACGGAAACAACAAAATATAATCTGAAACTAAAGAAAAAGTCCGATGACAAACAGTCAGAAATGTCTTTCTTTTTCTCTTATTGATGTATGAGAAAACTAAAACAAGTCAGGAACCATCACACCACAAATTTGGAATTTGAATTTGATGGGTGCAAATCAAGACAGATTTAGATTCATCAAAAAAATTATACTTAATTGTATAATTTACTTCTATGGCTCTAAAACCCTTCTTAATTGTACTTTTTGAAGCGTCAAGGGACTGCAGTTGCAGTGTGATTAAAAAATAATCAAATTGAAAAGAATTAATGTTTTGAAAAGCGAAGTATTCCTGAAAATCAAGACCTAGACTGGCCCCTTCAGGAATTGCCAAGGATAAAATGGTAAATTAGTACCAGTGAACTCTGCCTTAGGAATACACAATTTGCATGGTCCCAATGCTACATGGGACCAGTTGGTGAACATGTTATGCTCAGATTTTACTGTTTCCTCAGTATCAGTCCAAACTCTGAGTGTAACAAACCACCAGTATTATTATAGAGTGAGAGTGAGGCTATAATACTTTACAAACACATAGATACATTCGATCCGGACATCTCAACAATATCTCCATATTCATTGATCTCCAATTCTCCATATATGAATATGTAGTTGGAGACCAAATTTTTCATTTTTTTTAGAAATTTTTTACTGTTTTTTTATATAGGTTGTAAATCACTAATTTTGGATGGTTCAAAATCTTTAGATGGAGTGATTTTTTACCTATCTAAAAAAATAATAAAAAATTCTTAAATAATGTTAAATTTGGCCTTCAAGTACAATTTTTTTTGTTTATATGGAGATCATTTTGAAGAGACCGTTCTAGGCATGGCAAAGTACCATAGCCTCACTCTTATTATACATCTATACTAGAAATTAATGAAAAGTGCAACAACATTTCACAGAATTTGCACATTTGAATAGACGCCTCTAATATCGTTAAACGAGAGTTTAGCAAACAACAATACAAGCCACAACACATCAGCATATGGAAACAACAATACCAGACATTTACACAAGCACAGCACGACTCGACTTGCATATACCAACAAAATACTTAGAAACAACACAAATGTAGTAATTTTCATGTCCCTAATTGATATTTTTGCAAACTACAACAGAGTCATGGAACAACAAACAAACAAACCACAAATTACAATTAATATAATAATAAGACAAATAACCGACTTGTTAAACTTCCTTTCTTTCTATCAAGGCCTCTTCACAGTTGTTTCTCTAGTTCTGGTTCTTGGCCCTTGGAGCTGCACATAAAGTAAATAAATATATTTTTGCATTATAAATAATATTGTACGGGTACATTTTCTCAAATGACAGACCCAATTGTATCGAGCTTTGTTCCCTGAAACACCAACTAATGCCAGACAGTACATTATATCGGTATCAAATCTAATTGGTTCAACATTGCAGTTTTCAAAGATTTGCATTTAATTGATTCACTATCCTAAGAATTTCCTGCTCTATACTTCATGGAAATAAAAAGCCAAGTAAGAATTGCAATGAACTTCAACTTGCAAGTTCAACAGAAAACTCTAGTATTAAACAAATCAACTGACGCCAGTAATGTAACAGGTGGGTACCACAATGAAAAAATAACCTAAATGGATCATACCAAGTCCAATTGCATCCGACCCTTTCATGATCTTGAGCTTCTTGCAAGATTCAACAAACATCCTGCAAGTGCAATGAACATATTTGATAAATAATCATGCAATATAAGTATTGGGAAAAAAAATGAAATGTACCATTGCTAACTATTCTCATACTGTACCAATCATGTAGAAAGCAGTAAATGTCAAGGTTTACCAACAGGTATAAACAAGAAAATAACGTGACCGATACAAAACCTGTTGGAAGTACACTAGTACATGCATTGGTCTGGCACCAGGACAAACTTATTGGTACAGTAATCCCGGTATGTTATCTTAACGAGAAGGAAAAAATACTTACCCCCAAGGGACGTCCCCTACAAGCATCCAGTCACCATCCTTGTCTTCATACGTGAGCACATACTCTGACTTATTCAGCAGGTCTTTGGTTCGTGTCTCCGAAACAGACTCATCTTTTCCTCCGCCTAAGGCATATCAACACAACAACAGGAAAATGTAATTCTAAAGTACTGATACAAACTGCTTTGTAACCTTAGGTAAAAGGAATTTAACCAGTAGGTTCATACATTCATGTGTGAATCACTTTGCACACTTTTCAGTTACCAGTATTTTGTTAAAATACCATCGATTGGTTCTGTCAACAAAATATATGGAGTTATTTCAAGTATGGATTACTAACCAAATGTCGAAATATTGCATACAACTTAGCAAAATGAGAAATGAGAGAGCATTCCCCTCCAAAAAATGACCATCTCACATACGATCCTAAACCTAATTTGATGTGTCCCATCAAAACAGAGATAAGAATTTCATCCAGTGGATATAATACAAATCTCGTTTTGTAAACATGGTAAAACTAATTCAAAGGATGTAAAATTTAAAATAAATAAATATAAGAAAGAAAATCTGACCACTGGTGAAGCCACTGAACATCTTCTCCAGTGCAATGGAGAGCTCCTTGTAGCCGCTATAGAGCTTCAAGTCAACTTTGCGGAGGTAGGGGGCCCCATCCATGCTGACCTTGACATAGAGGCAGCTGTTAGAGGAGTTCTGCTTCGGCTCGGGGCCCGCAGAAGAGGCCTCGTCCTTGGTTTTCACCTGAGTTGTGGCAGTTGCCATGGTGTTTTTGCGGTAACTCCGAATTGGTGGCCATCCCACCACCTGCGCCCTGATTCAGACATGCAATTAATACCAACTAATTTAATTAATTGAACAATATATTGTTTTCAAGTTCTCAGAAACAAGTTGTCAATGCTTCGGAAAATATTAGAGGTTATTTTATAGGTAGGTAAGTCATTCTTTCTATGCTATGAATTATGTTTTGCATTTACATGTTATTTGCAAATAAGGAAATAATGTTTGGGGTCAATTGCAACAAAAAAATAATTTTCAGGTGTTATTTGCAGCACTGTGATTTATTTGTCGCAGTAGTTGCAACATACCATTTAATGAATGCACTAAAATGTCAAACTATGACATAAACAGAATTGGGAAGTATCACCCACACTAAATAAGAACAGATCATACCACTTAAACACTCACAAAACATAAAAAAATATTTCCTATTCTATGCACCCTTTTTTCTTCCCCGTGTATTCTAAAATAGCTCTGAAGTAGCTCTTCTTTGCATAATATGGGCACTTTTGGAAAAAATTATGAGCGGAGAGTTTATGGGGCATTAATTTAGAGGATTGTAATATTTTGATGTTGAAGAATACCCCTCCGTATGTTTTCTCCATCGTACATGATCGAGGAAACACAGGATTAATGCTAGTTTGCACAAAAATTTAGAACACAGGTAGTAGACATTTTCCATATTATTTTTTTCCAGAAATAAACCGGACAATTGTTCGTGTTTTCAGGGTTTATAGTGGTGTTTTAATGCAATTACAATTCACACAGTACCTCAAAATTGAAACTATATTAGCATGAGTTATTAACTCAGTAACAAACCTTCACTATCTAAATCAGATATTTTTGTACCATTCATTAAGTAGATCCATGAGCAGCCTCAATTCAACTAGGAAAGTAACATGCAATTGAGTAAATTCATGCATGATATAAAAGAGAGAGAGAGAGAGAAAAACTGTAAGTACTTTTTAATTGTGGAAAATGTAATATAAACTTAAAAAACAACCAAGTATGTATCTGACATGCAATTTAAAATTTCAGTTATGACCCAAAATTATAAACTTAATATCAGTACTATTTAATAAATTCCTCAGAAAATAACTAGAACAAAAGTTTTATCAAAAGGAATAAAATCAAAACCAACTTATGAAACACCTTAATTGCTATAAACTTCTATCCCTTCTATAAATAAACCTGGAGAGCAAAAAAAAAAAATGGATCCAATAGAAAGCACGATCCAGTAAAAGAGGTAAATAAAATTCCACTAAAAATTCCAGTCAAAATAGAAATAAGAATTGAATCTTTATACCAGTCAAAATAGAAATAAGAATTCCAGTCAAAATAGAAATAAGAATTGAATCTTTATACCAGTCAACACACTCAAAAAAAAAAAAAAATCAACGCCAACTTTTCGGAACTTGACTTCTTAAAACCATGAACAAAAGTAAAACAAGCCTTTCTATGAGGAAAAAAAAAACAGTAGAAATTTCAGTCAGCACAAAAAACAACAAATTCACACAAAAATGCGAAGAGAAAGCAGATGGAAGCAAAACGAGGCACTTACTTTGCTTGACCTTTATCCTTAGCAGTAGCAGACTCGACCTTGGAGCCGGACCCAGCAGCAGAGACATCATTAGAGAACAGGACGCCTCCATTTTCCCGGAGACTGGAGGAGTTGTCAATGGTGTCGGAGAAGCCTCTCTTAGCACCAGCGGAGGCGAAACCTTTAGATGGAAGTAGATCCAAGGTGAGCCCCACTTTCTTCTCCTGCGGTGCCGAGCCAGGCAACCCCAGCCTCAGTTCCGTTTCCTTTAGATCCTCTCCAGTGGCGACGCCGCCGCCGCCTCCGGCGAAGTGGTGGTCCAGTGGTGGTGTCATCACATCGACTCAAAGGTTGGTAGAGACAGAGACAGAGACAGAGCAAGAGCAAGAGAGAGAGAGATTGGGTTGGGAGAGAAAAGTTTCTTCTCTGTAAAATAGAGTAGTTGTAGATTGTAGTGCTCTCTTTTTCTTCTTTTGTTTTATATTTTCATAATCGCTGCTTATTTCATTAATTAATAGCTTACTTTTAGAGCATATGCTCTATGTGAAATATTACTACTTTAGTAGCTTCGTTTAGTTAAAAAGACAGTTAACGGGTATAGATTTTAACAGACGAATTTTTGCTTCATGCAGCGCACTAACCATATGCAGCACTGTTTTAGCTCTACAGTTAGTGCGCTGCAAGAAGCAAAAATGGCTCTGTTAAAAGAGATATTTTCGTAATTGTTCCTAATTTTGTTAGTTAATATGTTGCTTTTATTTTAGAGTATATGATAATAGTGATATTTTTATTTAGTAGCTTGGTTTAGTTAAAAAAAACCACACACTATAATTATCAAGGTAGATGCATTTGCTATTTGTTTATTTTTTTCCTAAGAAAGGTAAAGCCTTAACAGTGATTTTGACTTCGTACAGCGCACAGAATATAGAATCAAACAACGCTGCGTATGGTCGGTGCGCTGTATATAGTGAAACCAACTCTGTTAAAATATTCACCCAAAAGAAAAAGGCTCGTCTGAGCTCGAGAGGAGTGGATTAGTTGAAATGATGACCACAGGAAAGGTTACAGGGTGATATGTAGCAGAAGATCAAAGGAGGGGGCTCATGGCCGACAAGTGAGCGGAGTTCCCTGCAGCACTCTGCGGTGACTCGGGAAATGTTTCTTTCTGTAATGGATTAATTTAATCTTAATTGAACCTCATCTTTACTAATAAAAGTGATTATTTAACTAATGCTGCTATTAAATAAAAGTTTTGGTGATTTGATACTAGAGGTAAGATAAGGTAATCTTTTACAGGTGTTTTTCTTTCTTTGGGGTATTTTGCATATACACCCATAAAAGTTTACATTTTACCTGTTCGGTGATTTGATACTAGAGATAGCTCGTTGGGTCTGGCTAGATCTACATATTTGGATCGAGCTGGACCGAACTAAACAGTAAAAATGCACACAAATTCATACAAATTCACAAATTAATGGCTAGCCGAGCTAGCGAGCAAGCTAGTTTCCAGCTTGAACTCGTAAATTTTGAATCGAGCTAATGACAAGCTGCCTCGTTGACAACTTGGTCCAGTAACGAACAAATTGTTAACGAACGAGTCAGATACAAGTCACGATTAAACCACGAGTTATAAGTTTTTTTACCACCCAGTACTAGAGGTAGAATAAGGTAACTTTTTACAAGTGTTTTTCTTTCTTTATGGCCTTTTGCATATACACCCATCAGAGTTTAGGTTCTGTTTGGCCGCTCCACTGTTCCCGTGGAAAACAAACTGAATTTTTTTTCCACATGAACAGTAATTTTTAGTTCAATTCCCGTACTCATACCCATTCTCAATGACCCGCCGAACAGGCTCTTACGTTTTACTTGTACCGGAACATTTTGTAAGGCAGAATAAGTAAGGGTTTGATTGTACTATGCATATTTTATTGGACAAAATGAAAAAGGTTCAGATGGCTAGTGGTAAACCAGTCAATATGTACCAGATGTCAACTGTAATGAATCGGTCAAAAGCACAGTTTAATATTATTTTATTTCTTTAGTACATGTTTGTTTTGTACAATGAAATAGAATATCTATGTGAACGAATATCAATCTTTTTGCAGTCGTTTGAACTATTTCTAAATATGATATTATTATTTTTCCGAATGTAAATTTGTTTTATACTATAAAATTATATTTTTTTAATTTGTAGGGGTGCTGAATAGAACTCCATTATTTTTAGCCGCTTTATTTTTTTTTTCGATTAAGAACTTCATTTGTGTTATTATTTTTAGAATTATGTTTTATTTGTATTTTTCTATATCAATTATATGATATGTTTTTTTAATAGTTCTGCAAAACTCTTAAGTAACCTTGCCATCCAAAAAGGCATGATTTCAACAAAATTTTGAATTATGGTGGTTATTAAATATTAAAAGCGTTAATTAGGGCTGCACAAAAAATTCGTAGTTCGTGATTCGATTCGAACTTGATTTGAAAAAGTTCGTAAAAAATTCAATTCGAAATAGTTCGAAATTAATTCAAATCAAACTCAAACTGGACTTGCTTCATTCGAAATAGGTTCGCAAACTATTCTAGATCGAATCTCAAATTAACATGAAATGTTGATTTCCGCTGATGATTTATGTTTGCTGATTACTTAAAAGTTAAAACATAAAGCTGTCCAGTTATAAGTCATAACTCGTAAGTCATAACCTTCACTCTTAATTCTAAAATCCTAAATGACTTTCACCTCTCGCTCTGGATGACTACAATCACTCTTCCTTGTCGTAAAAAAATTCGTAAAAAATTTGATTCGAAATTAATTCAAACCAAACTTAAACTGAGATCAGTTCAATTTGGTTCGATTCATTTGCTGCCCTAGTCTTGACTCATACAATTATGATAATAAAGTAAAAAATGTAGACAAAATATGGAGTAAAACATTTTAACATAGCAGTTTTTTATTCATACAGCGCAAAAGTCAAATGCAGCGTTGTTTTGACTCTATTATTTGTGCGTTGCATGAATTAAAAGTTGTTCTGTCAAGATATTTCCCTCAAAATATGATCAAGTCAATCAGGTACACAATTAATTTCCTTCAATTATAGAATGAACTTTTTCATAATTGTGGCATTGATATTTAAATATGTCAACATTGCAAATAATACAACTCATGCTTTTAAATATCTACATTAATTGTGCTTTAAATTTGATCCGCACCACAAATCATTTGGTCACAAAATAAATGTGTGAAATACTTCCCATAATATAATATATCCTTTTGAGATAATAGGATATATTATTTTTTTACTTAAATATTGTTTTGTGATGATTATGTGTCTTGGTGCATTTGGTATCCTCTTAAAAAAATTATCCTATAAAATCAGCCTTTAATTTAATGATAAAGACAATATTCTCATTGTAAAACATCACAAATTTGAAATTGAAATAAAAAATTTACTGAGAGTATTAAAACATTCAGGAGGTTGACTAGGGTGCTTCATGGAGTAAAACACGTTTGTACTCCATGCTATATCTTCATTTTTAAAGTTCAAATAGCCGATTCGATCCTTCCAACATGTTATCCATAATGAAATGTGCTTCGAGACCAAATTTTATAATTTTTTAAATTTTTTTACTATTTATTAAGACACTTTGAAAATCGCTAATCCACTGTAAACAGTAAAAAAATAGTAAAATATTATGGACCATCGGATCAGCGATTTTCAAAGTGGCTTAATAAATAAATAAATAATTCCCAAAAAATGTAAAATTTGGTCTCCAAGCACATTTCAATATGGAAATTATGTTGAGCAGTTCAGATTGGTTATTTAAATTTTCAAAATGAAAATATAGTACCATGAAGTAAAAACTTGTTTTACTCCATGAAGCACCCTAGCCCAGCTCAACATTCAGATGATTTTATTTCAACTTTACTTGAAAAATATACAAAAAAAAAAAAGAAATTTCCGATCAAATTTCTAATAAAAAAAACATTTTTATAAATTTACAATTCAGAAAAATACAAAGCGCACGCTCATGCTAAAAAGCGCTTTTCCTGCATGTGTGCTGTCCCTATTTTAATAAACAGGGTTTGAAAATTTAAAATTCACACCAAAAGTTTCAACTATTTTTTACCATTCCTTGGCGTGTGGTAGACTGAAGCAAATTATACTAACCCAATTTAAACACTTGAACGCTCTGACAGAATACAACCTAATATAAAACGGAATTTTTTTATCTGTAAAAATTATTAAAATCAGACGTACACATTTTCAACAAATATATAAAAAATTGGTTTATTGATTCGGATTCAAATATTATGGATCAGACTTAATGATTCATATTCATGTTTTTTTCTCCTTTTTTTAGTTTGGATCTGGACCGTCCGGTTAGAGACGAATCAAACTCTAGTCCACAAATGATCTCAGAAAAACATAATATTTGGATCTGGATCATTGAGTCAGATCCATATATTTTGGATCCGACTCAATGAGTTAGATCTTTCTATATTTGTTGGAAATAAGACACTCTTTCTATTTTCGTACATCTGAATTTAATAATTTCTATGGATAAAAAATTTCATATAAAACAGGATATATTTTATCAATTATGTAATAATTTTTTTTCTAGGTAAGGTTGAGGTGTTATTACATTGATCAACCTTCCACCAAGATTAAATTTACTGTGATGCTATTGACTTCTGGTAAGTTTTTTTACTATTAATTGTTAAATAAAATGATCTCTACTTTAAAAATATTAAATTATATCCCATTCTAATTTTTTTTAAATATACTTTTTTCAGAAAAATTAGAAAATATACTTAGGATTTAAAATATGTATAAAATTTTTTATGTCTGGCCCAACTAAATTTTTTGAATCCGCCTCCGAAAATGATTATAAGTTTGTAATGCCTACTTTCACAAACACTTCTATGTACTGATTTGGAATTTAAATTCAAAATTTATTATATACGACAATAGAAAACTCTGTATTTTGTAATTTGTAACGGTTTGTTAAAAACCTCAAAAATCTTTCTGCTTTTGGCACCGACGCTTCTGATTCTGATTTATTCCCAACTTGCTCTTCCAAAATACGAAGAACAATATTTAAAAAATGAAGAAAAACACCTAACTTTAAATTTTCATTAAAAAAATCCATGAGGGGGGTTCAAATGCATCATGGTTTTCTGCTCCAATTATACTCCACGTCTTTCTCTCCGTTTTTGAAATCCGAACAGTCAGTCCGAACCGCTCAAAATAATTATTACAATAAAATATGCTTGGAGACCAAATTTTACATTTTTTAGAATTTGTTTACTATTTCTTTTTATAGGTACAATATAGCTTTTTTGGATGATCCAGGATCTCTTGAAAACTGAGATTTTGTACCTACCAAACAAATAGTAAACAAATTCTAAAAAATGCAAAATTTGGTCTCCAAGCATATTTTATTGTAATAATTATTTTGAGCGGTTCGGATCTACTGTTCGGATTTTAAAAAAAGAGGTAAAGACGTGGAGCATAATTGGAGCACAAAACCATAGTGCATTTGAACCTTCTCAAAATTCATATCAAATTTCAAATCTGGTATTAAAGACACGAACACGAAGAGAATTATATAAATTAAAGACTGATTCTCACTGGATACTAAATATTATCTGAGACATGAATACATAATACTTGATTATCTTTTAGTGACTAATATTTTTATTATCTTATAATGATAGTTAAAGCAACATAGTTTTCTCTACCAGTGCATTTATTATTTTAATTATCTTATCTAGACCTTGTAATGTTTGTGTATTTTTTGTTATTATGTTGAAACATTTTTTGTGATGTTACGTTGTAGAACTGAATTTTGTTTTTCTAGCACCCTGAAAAATCGGATTTAAATGAATAGCACTCGGACCTAGATTTTGTTAAACTTGACACTCTCGCGGACTCAATCTGCGAACCCAGAATAGTGGGTGCGCGGACTGAGCAGGGGAACCATCTGGTGCGCGGACTGAGGGGGCAGACTTGCGGGTTGCGCAGACTGAGGGCGGGCACCAACCATTTTATCAATTCTGCGTAACTTTAATTTGGATGTTAGATCCGAACCGTCCAATCTTTTCTAGCACGATTATTAAAGAGATCTGCACGGTTTTTTTAGCAGAAATATCATTGACACGGCTTACGAAGCCCTGCCATAATCGTGAAAGTCACGAATATTTTTTACTAAAATGCGCGCCAATGATATTTTTGCTAAAAAAAACGTGCAGATCTCTTTAATAATCATGCTAGAAAAGATTAGACGGTTCAGATTTAACATTCAAATTAAAGTTGTGCATAATTTATAAAATGGTTGGTGTGTGCCCTCAGTCCGCGAACCCACGGATCCGCCCCCTCAGTCCGCACACCTACCATTCTGGGTGTGCGGATTGAGTCCGCGAGAGTGTCAAGTTTGACAAAATCTTGGTTCGGGTGCTATTTATTTAAATCTAATTTTTCAGGGTGCTAGAAAAAAAAATTCGGGTTGTAGAAATAGAAATGATGAAAATGGAGAACACAAATTGCAAAATACCAACATGATTCTCAGCATGACAAAAAAATATATTTAGTACCGGTCAGATAATTGGCTGTAGCAAAATGCAGAATCTGTGTAAAAGATTCTCAATATGACAAAAATATTTTTGAATTATATATAAAAAAAATCATGATGTATTGATGCTACAACCGATGAAACATGAACAATTATTTTATCCTTGTTTTTTTGGAAATGTTTGGTCGGCAGTGAAAAAAAAATGAGAAATATTTTTGTTTCTTGTACTCCACAATTCCTAATTACAAAGAGAATAAATTTGGTGTTGTCCAATTTTTTTTGGTCCTTTGTCATGGATCGGTTTTTTTATTTATAATTTTGATAAATAAAAAACAATCAGATTTTATATTATAAACTGAAATTATTAGATGTGATATATATTACTTCCTTTACTTGCCATAAAGAAATACAGCGTTTTAAATTTGTTTTGAATAAAATAAAATTATGAAAATACAACATACAAAATTATGAAAATACAACTTCTCTTATCTGAGTCGAGAAAAAATAGTCAAATTTATTATATTTTTGTAAAATTAACAGAAAGTATACATAAATTAAAAATTTATCACAAAATCATTTCCCACCTTATTAAAAGAAAAAATGATATTTCGACAAATTTTAAGTATATTTCCAACTTTATTACAAAATCATGCTCATTATGTGAAAATCTATTGATTTTCCTTGTTCAGATAAATTGTGCTTGTAAAAATCGTATCTAATCATCTCGCAGTTCGTAAATTATGACTGCACACAAATTTGACGAAATCAAGTCATCCAACTAATTTTTTATATATGATCTCCTACACAGAGTATATTATATTATTATCTTCAATCACTAAATCAAAGACTGATTCTTAATCTCACACGAATAAAAAAAAAACAATAGTAGTAACAAGAAAAACAAAAAGGCAAGAAAATTTTAAATTAGATTTCTAAAGCAGAATGTTTAATTTACAGAAATAAATCTGCTGCGATTCCAGGGAATAGTAGGGAGTCTGCAATTCCAAATCCACCCATTCACTTGTTTTGAGATTCGTGTATAAAAAATTATCTCATTTTGAAATTCGTGCATGAAAAGAAATGAATGGATAGATTTGGAATTGCAGGTCCTGTTATTCTTTGAAATCACAGAATATTTACTTCTTAAATTTACATGAGAGATGGATTTGGAATGTGCTTAATTTTAAATTAATATTTTAGTCAATTAAAATAAAAACAAAGAGCTACTCCACATCAATAATATAGTTTTAATTCTGCAAACCAATAAAAAAAATGGATTTTAAAAAAAATATATAATTATATTTAAATATTTTAACCAAACAACTGAAGCAAAAAAGTTTCTACCTTGAATCGGTGAAGCTGTTTTTCATACAAAATCCAATTCAGTATACATATTTAGTTAAAATATTTAAATATAATTCTATATATAAAAAAAAAATGTACCTCAAACTGGGATCCTGTCTATTTATTTTTGATTGAGCAGATGGGTAAGAAGTTCTACTGTTCTAGACTTCTCATTGGATTAATATATCATTAAATGAACATTTTATTTACATCAAGAAATATAATCAAGCACAAGATATGGAAGGAGGTTTTGTGTTGGCACGGGTACATGCACATGCGTGTGCGTTGGATCGTACAACCGACAATCAAGTACATTTTTTTTTTTTTTGACTTCCCACATTTATATTATGTCGCTTTATTTACCATGTTTCGTGCTTGCATTGCATGAACCCATAAACCACGAACCTTGTCAAATAAATAACACCCAAGTTATTTTTGGTAAGACCTCAATGTGTGTTTCCTTTTGTGTAAGGGGTCATTGAAGGGCCCACAATAATAGTTACAAAATACGTGATAAATTTGTGAATAATTCGTTTTATATGTTTTTTTGACGTTTGCGAACCGAACTATGAATAAAATGCAAAAAAAAAAAATGTATAATACATTTTATTCAAGAGAAAAATGCGAAAAAAAAATTATTTCTCTCTTAATTTTTTTTTTTGGGGGTTGGTTTTTTTTTTTTTTTTTTTACTTCCTTGTTGTACCGAATTATTCCCGAATTATATCCGAATCACAAATTTTTGATCCTGTCGAATCAAACCCGAACTATTCATTTGTCGCTATGCTCACGATTATAGAACTTTTTTTCCCTGAACTATGTTAAGTCCTCATTGTGTGTGAATCATGTCAAATAAATAACACCGAGTTTTTTTTGTTAAGCCCTCATTGCGTGTTGCAATTTGTGTAGCGGGTCATTGAAGTGCTCATGTTCATCATCTGTCTAGAAGTTAAAAAGGTAAAAATGTTGGCAACCCAAAAAAAGTAACAAGGTATGAAACAAAAAATCTAACTTAGATGAACAAATTTAGATCCCACAAATTGCAAGAACCGGTGAAATTTTCTGTAAAATTTGTTAGAGAGATGAAGGGAATTGTTAAGGAGCATTTCTGTGTAAAACAAAACAAGAATGTGAAATTTTCATGTGTCCAATATTACCCCTCTAAATATTTTTTTTAAATATAACTTTCACATTTCTATTTCAAACAAATATATATAAATTTAATATTTTATTACATTCCTATTACTAGATATGACTTCTCTCCATCCCCTGTTTGAAATTGACTTGTTTGTCTAGATCTAGTGCTTTTAGGATCTTTTTAAACTTAAATTGTTACTTCTCAAAATCTATCAAAGATTTTACTTTTTGGTGAAATTATATTTACACCACCAACTTTTCACCTTGATTCCATGTGTATCTTTTCAAAAAATTTACTATTACTGTAAGTTTACCAAAATTTGGTCCAGTAAAATTTTACTATTATTGTAAGTGGCCAAAATTTGGTCCAACATTTATACCGTACGTCAATGTCAATATTTCCTTGTCTCACCTCAGCACTGCCTTGTCATTTTGCTATTTATGTAATGTCACCTCCTTGTTGCCTATGAACTGTTTGTTAATGTACCCGTTTTTAGAGCTGATAAAAAAAACTCCTACCTTCCTTCCTCAAAAAGAAAAAAGAAAAAAGAAAAAAGAAAAAAGAAAAAAGAAAAAAAAAAGCTCGTACCTTGTAATTCGAATTGAGATTGATTCATTAGTGAGTTCATATATAATTCACCGGATTTGAATCTGCTAAAATCTGAGACCCATGAATAGTAATTCTGAAATTCATGTAATCTGAATCCAGTCGTCGAACTGTTTCGATATGCATGCAAGGAAAAAACCAGTTGTTTTGAGATGCATTTTCGAAAAAAATTCGATAGCTGAATTCAGATTGTAGAAATTTCAGAATTACTGGTCATTGGTTTTGAAATTGCAGCAGATTTATTTTCTAATTCAACTTAGATCGTGCTGGTTTGATTAAATTTTTAGCTCATTTGAAGAAGAAGATTAACTTATTTTCTGACTGCTCACCGTAATAAGATGAATATTGTTGGAAGAAGGGATCCGAAATCCACTGCTTGCCAAAATGGCAAGCAGGGCCTTGCTTTTCCAAATCTAACAGTTAAATTTTTTTCATGTACAAATCTCAACACAGATAAATAGTTTGATTTGGAAAAGCATAGTACTGCTTGTCAATTTGGAGAGCAACAGAGTCAGTTCCTAGAAGAAGAAGATATTTTTGGTCCTTGTCCGATAATATATGCACGACTGACAACACCAAATTAACAAAAATCTTTAGTCTATGCACAACTCATAGCATGGACGATCTGGTTCGGTTCGACTCAGCTCATTCTAGTATAGTGATGATAACAATGACAAGTAAAAAGAAAACATGTCAAAAATATATTTGTTTTCAATGCAAATTTAAGAGCATTTAAAGAGGAGACAATTAGTAGGCCTACATGAGTAGAACCAATTCAAGGCCCACGCCACGTGCGGTATCAAATCAATTTTGGTTGACAATTATTAGTTATGATATTTATTACGAAATTTATTAAATCTTATTAATTCTACATACTTATTCGATACATGTGTATTGTTGTGCATTTAAGGGTGTGCATGGATTGTCAAAAATAGCATATTGGGGTTATTACTTTTTTTGGATTACTGATTATTTTTTTTTTACTATTTTACGTTTGGATTACTCTAATAGTAGAACTATTTATGGGTTAGCGTTATTCTTGCTAACTCATTCAAACGATGGAATAGCGCTAAATTCATGTTAGTGCTATTCTTGCTATTTCTAGGATTGCATTCAAGTTTTGAGAAGATTGCTCGAAACAACCAAACTCTGACAAAAATAGGACCCTAATTTGGAGTTAGCAACTCTGGAATAGCAAGAATAGCGCTAACTCGGAGTTAGTACTATTTCATCGTTTGAATGGGTTAGCAAGAGCAGCGCTAATTCTAGAAATAACTTTATCTTTAGGTGCGTTTGGATGGGAACTAGAATAGCTAGAATAGTGAAATTTAAGAATAGTAAATGAGAATAGCGAAAAGATAGTGATTTTCATATTAGTGTGAAAATGGTGCTATTCGGATTAGTAAAAATGTTGTTTGGATTGTACATTTGGAATAACGAATAGTTGTAACCGATAAATAATAGTTTTAACAAGGTGCTAATTAAGATAAAAGATAAGCAAATGGAGTCTCAAATGAATTGTCACGACGTGGAGATAACATAAGTGCTGTCAATTTTGTCATTTCGATACTGTGTTGGTGGTAATCTGAGAAGAAGCATTTTTTTCTCTCTTCACATTTTTGAATAGTAACTATTCCAACATTTACCAGGAATAGAGAATAGCAACTATTATAACTATTATGAATAGTAAAAATATTATTTGGATGCACATTGCTATTCCGAATAGTCCCTATTCTCGAATAGCCTTCTATTCTAGCTATTCTCACTTCATCCAAACATAGAATAGCGGAGAAAAATAGTCACTAATCCAAAAACAGTACTAACTCCATACTATTTTTGATGATCCAAATGCACTCAAAAGTTTAGATCCTAGATCGTGCGGTGTAAATTTAACTCGTAGATTTTCAGTTAGCTCGAGCTCGAATTCAAAATTATTTGAATTGACTCATTCAAGCTTAACTCAAAATTGTTCATCGTACGATTATGTAATTTAATTTGGAGTATTTAGCTATCAGTGTGCCATATAGTCATATAGATCAACAAATAATTAATAATTCAATAAACTTTATCTAAAAAACAATTATTTATTATCTTATATTTAACTTTTGAATAATATATATATATATAGGGAGAGAGAGATTGACTAATATGTTTTCGGTTGTATTTCGGCCGAAATACAACCAATTTATTTTTCAATTTCCAAAATCCAAAAAGTCAATCCAAACCGTTAGATGTGATATCTATATTAAAATGTGCTTGGAGGCCAAATTTTACATTTTTTGGAATTTTTTTACTATTTATTAAGCCACTTTGAAAATCGCTGATCCAACGGTAACTTAACCAAACAGTGAAACCGTTGGATCAGCAATTTTCAAAGTGGCTTAATAAATAGTAAAAAAAATTCAAAAAATGTAAAATTTGGTCTCCAAGCACATTTTAATATAGAGATCACATCTAACGGTTTGGATCTACTCTTTGGACTTCAAAAATTGAAAAATAAATTGGTTGTATTTTGACCGAAATACAACCAAAAGCATATTAGTCAATCTCTTTCTCTCTCTATATATATAAAGTTAAGCTCGTGCAGAGTTTGAGCTTGATTTGGATTTGAATTTGAATTAGTCTGAATTCAAATTTTAATTAATTTTCGACTTGAAATTTGAGATGTTTTCTCTCTCTCTCTCTGTTTTTTTTTATAAAAGTATTGACGTCAACTATTTTAACAGAGACAAAGTATAATATCTTCACCCCTCTTTTCTAGCACAAAGTCTTTTGAGAAAATATCTTCACAACAAAAATATCCAGAAACACAAATGCTTTTAGAAACAAAATTAATAAATAAACCGGATAATTTGTTTTCACCAAACTATAATAGTGGTCATAACTAAAAGCTCTAAATATTGTTTAATTAATATGCAACCACTAATTAACCAACCGGTTTTTAAGGAAAGTATGGATTTGGGAATCCTAAATTTGGGTTCTTCCATGTACAATGCCACCACCTAGCAAAGGCATCATTCTATTTGAAGAGCACCTTTTTTTTTTTAATATTATTATACTCCAATTATTTATTAAAAAGTTTCATGTTTGCTCAGCTTTTCAACTTTAGAAACCAAGGATCTATAAAATATTATTAGTGCTTCAAATAGTCAAATGTCATGTTTGCTTTAGTACTTTCACTCACTCAAAAGACAATGCCATTCCTTAATAATTGATATTGAACCCAAATTTATAAAAAAAAAAAATGAATTTATGTAAAGTCCAAGTAGAAATAGTTGAAAGCTTACCAAAAATCAGAATATTATTTAGTAATATTTATATAGCAATCTCATAGTTTATTTCATGCGCATGAGCCACATAAAGCAATTAGAGAGGGGCAATTGCCCTCCTAACTAAAAAATATTCTTCTTTTTTTATATATATTTTCAAAAATATAAAAATATAATTAAAATTCAAAAAAATATAATATTATGCCTCTCTTTAGTTTTTTTTTTTCAAAATATACTTCTATCTCCATGCCTTTCTCAGTTTTTTTTACAAAACATACTATTATTCAAAATAATTATAAAATTACGTCTCATCCTAAAATTTTATCTTGTCCTGCTTAAAAACTTTTGTGGGTCATACATGTATGCATCTATAAATTATCATGAATATTGGCCGATATCAAAATTACAATATAAATTAAAATTTATAGCCATATCAAATGCCAAAAAATCTACTACCTTAACAAAAAATGCAAAAAATCCATTAATATGATTAATTAGCTTTACTTATTTTATGTTTATTAAAAAAAAGAGTAAACATTTTGTCCCCCACCATTTAGTCCCCTAAATGTCCCCCTAACTAACTTATCCATAAAGTACAATGGGGACCACTAACTAATTGGGAGAACACAATAATTACTTGGGGGACCACTTAAATTTAAAAATATTTACAACTGGTGCGCACATGTATGAACACTTATGCGCGCAAGTATTCCTATATAATATATCAAGTATTCATACCTAAAATATTAAGTATTTAAACAAAAAACTGGACATCAATTTTCTTTTCTCCATAGTCATACACTCATCTTTTACATGTTTTTAGAAGTGGTTTTTTTTTTTTCTCTATTTAATCTAATCAATATTTCTAACGATCCGCGAGAAATTTTGCAAATCTAAAACTACGAATGTTTTCTACGTAATTTTCTCTTTCAAATGAGATCCATGATGAAGTACTTTCGGGTTCTTCGTTGTTCAAGTACTCCTACCTTAGCATGCAAGTATTCATATCTCGTCGAGCAAGTATTCATACCTTGTAGTGTGTATACTTTCAATATTATAGTGTGAATACTTACATTATTTTAGTAAGATTAATTTTATTGATTTTGTTATGTATACTTCCAATGTTCTAGTATGAATATTTTATATTCTAAAAAAAAAATAGTATGGATATTTTATATGTTTTAGTATGAATACTTTGCAATATGAATATTTTATAGTAAAGTATGAATACTTGCTCGTTGAGGTATGAATACTTGCATGCCGAGATATGAGTACTTGAACGACGAAGAACCCGAAAGTACTTCATCATGGATCTCATTTGAAAGAGAAAATTACGTAAAAAATATTCGTGGTTTTAGATTTGAAAAATTAATCGCGGATCGTTAGAAATATTGATTAGATTAAACGGAGAAAAAAAATCCACTTTTAAAAACATGTAAAATGTGTGTGACTAGAGAGAAAAGAAAGTTGATGTCCAGTTTTTTGTTTAAATACTTAATATCTTAGGTAGGAATACTTCATATATTAATTATGAATACTCGCGCGCATAAGTGTTCATACATGTGCCTGCCAACTGTAATTTTTTTTCAAATGTAAGAAGTATTTCAAGTAATTAATGTTTCTCCTAGTTAGTTAGTGGTCCCCATTGTACTTTTTTATGGATAAGTTAGTTAGGGAGACATTTAGGGGATAGAATGGAGGGGACTATTAGTCGTTCCCTAAAAAAAATTATCACACGCCAAACAGTTAGGGGTGAAAACGGGTCGGATATTATCCGACCGTATCCGGATCCGTATTCGAAAATTAAATGCGGATATCCGATATCCGAATATCCGTGCGGATACGGATACGAATATAGTTTTGAATTTTAATTATCTGTATCCGAAATAGTAGATATATACCACATAATTTAATATATATTATGAAAAAGTTATGTTATTCACCATTATAATTAGATAAATATTATGAATTTTGGTATTTTTAATAATATTTATACATTTTCTTAATAAATATCCGATCCGATCCGTATCCATATCCGTATCCGGAAAAAAAAACGGATACGAATATGGTTTTACCACTATCCGATCCGTATCCGATCCGTTTTCATCCCTACAAACAGTTTCCAACTTGGGATTTTTCTTTTTGCAACACTTAGAATAAAAGAACTTGAAATATATATATATATATATATATAACTTAAGCGGCGAATTGTGCTTAAATTGCTTTCTATAAAGTGATGCACTACGGAAATTTAAATGTTTTTTAAAGGTACCAATCAAAACAAAAGAACTGTAACTTGGTATTTGATAGTGGTCTTGGAAATATGACTCCTAGGATGCAACATATTGTTTATTATATTTAATATTAATACAAATATTTTTTGCCCAAAAAAAATGATGCAAAAGGAAAAAAAAAAAATATGCTTTCAAAGAATTGATATTTGCTTTACATTTGCTTTTATCATGTAATTTTCTCCTTATTTATTTCAAGAAATGACTTGGTAAACTTTTACCTGTGAACCGATTGTAAATTAAACATAGCAATGGATGGAATATCTGAAAAGAAAAAGAGAGATATAAAAGATAGTCTCTTTCTATTTCTCATCTGTATAGATTATATATAATAGAGCCAAATGTCTTTCTACTGTGTATACACTCTGAATAGGTCTATATGCAATAAATTAAATCTCACAAATTATTACCTAAGTTTTGTGAGATATTATTGTCATATTATTTTTTAAAGTTAGAAGAGAACAATGGTCAATAGAAGAAATCAAATGCAGGCAATATTCATATCTTGTCTAGATATTCATTTTCTTGATCGTTTAAACCTTTCTCAAATACATACATGATTAGTTGATATAGGGGAATTGTAAATAACTTTTTTTTTTTTTATCAATATATTGCCAGATGACCTTAAAAAAAAGACATAAAATATGGAATGGTCCATAATATTTTTAAATATGTACAAAATTATTGTTTTTGAATGGTCTAAAAATTCTGAAAAATAATAATTTTCTATTTATCTAAGAAAAATAGTAAATTTTTTTCACAAAAATATAAAATTTAGTCTCTAAACATATTTGAATATGAATATCATGTTGAATGGTTCAGATCAACTGTTTAAACTTAAAAAAACGACACAAAAAAAAATGTAAAATTCTAAAGCATATGAACCCAACTCATAATATTAACATTAGTTATCAAACCTTTAATGGAAAATTTGGATTGTGCAAGATTAAAATACAAATCTAATACATAAAGTGGATAGTTTTACAAGATCTAATAAATCATTGAATATTCTCTACTAACTAGTAAAATTAATAATACACTTGTTTATATCTCAAATTCATTGAACCTATCCTTCTCATATAACTAAAAAATGACAAAAATACATGCATCCAGACAATAAATGCATGTGTCTATAGTTCTATACTATACTGCTCCTCTGTCTTGTACGGACATTTTTTTTTTTCAAGAATATTTGGACATATAAGTTCAGTTAAAAACTTAAAATTATAATATGAATGGAGTGAAAAACTAAACATTATTTTGTCAAGCTTCTATAAAAATTAGAATATCATATTATTCATTTAAAAATAGAGAATTAGACCCCAAAAGAGAGAGAGAGAGAGAGAGAGAGAGAGAGAAGGCTCTGGCATCTGGCAAGGCAAGGTGATGGGTTGGCTAAGTAGGAAAATTACAGTCCCACATGGTTTGTTTACAAAATTAAGCACAGAATAGTTTCTTGAAAGGTACCGGTTGTTGGTGGTGGGGCCCACATGATGTTTCCACAAACAAACTAGGCTTTCATGAGGGTGTTGAATAAACCGGACCAACATAATCTCCACTGAGAAAAAAAAAAGAGCTTAACCTTGAGGCAAAAAGTGAATGTGACTTGCCCATTTTGACCTTATATAATCCTCTGAAATTTTTTCTTGAATCATACTTTGTATTTTGTAAGAGGATTCCTACACCGGGTTTGATTCTCTTCACAATAGTTTATCTTTTAATTTTAAAAAGTTTGTAGTCAACTTTTATACTCCGGAAAACAGAATGATGTATTTATTTTGATTTTTTTTTTGTTTTGAGTTCTACGGAGTTTTAAAAAGTGATAAATCATAGGAAATATTATGTTTTTTTTAAAGAACATAGGAAAAATTATTTTATTACTCACAAATATTATGGGGGCCAAAATATAAGCACTACATAGGATGAACAGGTCTGATGGACATTGAATCAAACTCAGTCTGATGTCCGGTGGGAACGTTCGATCCATTGACCCGTGTTGAGATTCACAGACACATAGCTATACAGAGTGATTTATAATTTTAATTTTGTGCATGAATCTTTATGCGGATTGCACGGTCCAGATAGGATACCAGACTGAATTTGATCCGATGCTCATCGGACGCTCCCCATTATGAAACTATGTACTTTTTATATAAACCAGGCACAGTGCACCGAAAAGATGTAATGAGGAAAAAGCCACACTTTCAGTTAATTAGGTAATAAATTTTGGTGACAAACAAATACCTAAACCTGTGTGTAGCTACTTAACTAGGTCCACTTTGTCTCAGTGCATATTTGATATTTGTAGAAAGGAATCAATTTGGAATTTGGGATTTCATTTAGTGAATGGTATCACAAGTCTCCCATCCAATTGCCACTTGTGCAATTACACTTGAAAAAATCTCTCTACATTTGCCTCTCCATGATTGGAAATCAGCTAAACCGCGAGAGTTCAGATTCAATGCGGTACCGGACTGTGTAGAATGAGACCCGAGTCGTCGGTTTTATTCTGGCACGGATCTCAAAGTGGATTCCCTATTATACACGGTCCGGTATCGCAGAAGATACTCAAAACCATAAGCAGCTGAGCTAACATTTTTTATTTCTAGAAATTTTTTTAAGAACCAGAAAGATAGATTTTTTTTTTCATTGATATGGTTCCTTAGAATTTGTATGTAGATTTCAATCTTTAATTACATAAAATATTGGATCTGCATAAGAACTCTAAGGAACCAAATTAATGATTCGGTTACTTCTATGGTATCAAAAAAAAAATTCAATCTTTCTGAATCTTTACAAATTATTTAACATATTTCTAAAAACAAAAAAAAATTGGCTGAGCACCTCTTTATGCCCCTCATCTCCACCAAATTAGTTTTAGTTGGCAATTATTTTTCCTAAATTTGTCTCAACTGAAAGGTGCACAAAGACAACTTTTCTGGTGCCAGCTGCACCATGTATTCTTTCTCACTGGAAATATGAGGAAATAAGCTTCTTTCAGTACTGGCCCTAGTGTTATATCTTGTTTCTTTTCTTCCAATAGAATTGAGATATTTATGTTCAGTGAAGAACTGTAAAATATACCTAAATTGCCAGGCAAAATATTTATTACATCCTTTTTTGGACTCTTCTTCCATCCCATTCTAAAGTCTATCTATCACATATTTTTTCCTCCTTTATTGAAGTAAAAAAACTGTTCTATGCAAATAATAGTATAAATATAATATATACTGTGAAGCTTTTAAATCTCTTCTTCTTTTATTTTCAGAAATTCTAACAAAATAAAAGAAGCACTTCTAGTAAGTGCAAAATTAAAAAAATCCTTACCACCAGAACACTGTCAGATGGCCTTTTCATTTCAAAGCCCAGTTGGCCTGGTAATAATGAAATTCCAAGTACTAGGGTAATAGGGTGAATACATAAACAAATAGATATAGAGAAAAAAAAAATGTAAAACAAAAAAGGAAGAAGAAAAATTGATCTGTCTTCTGTATTGTTTTGTGTATACTTGTTTTTTGTTTTTTTTTCTATAATTAAATATACCAACTTTTCCTGTTGAGGATCAGGGAAAAAAGGGTTTAAAAGATAAAAACGGTTTGAGTTGAGTAAGTATGAGTTGAAAAGGGCTCTGAACTAGACATGGAAAGCCCACATTAGAACAAACGGTTTGTTGGCACCTTCAAATTTGTGGGATCCAAAACCAGTTTGAAAGGGACATCAGCTGTACTGGTCCCATGCTAAGGAAACACTGCTGAAACATAGAATTGAAAGCACACCTCTCTCAGGTACTGAGTGGTAGCTCACACGTCCTTTGGTGGGTGTTCTTTTCAAACCCACGCACACTCTTTATTGAGGTGTTTTTGTTTTGGTCCGTGTATTAACTGTCCAAACTTATTCTCTGTACGTGTCATACTTTACACTACATAAAGCACAACACAATTTAATTCCCAAAAAAAAAAGAAAATTCAATTACGTAAATGAATTCAATTGGAGTAATAGTGGATTAGGCTTGTTTTGTAAAAGATGCACCGGGAAAATCGTGTTAATGGTCTCTAATAATCATTACAAATTTGCTTTAGTTTACAGAAGAGCTACCCCACTACCTCACTATTCTTATCCATGTAGAGTTACAAAAATAAAATAAAAGGCTAAAATCAAGAAAGCAAAAGGCTCGGAAAATTGAATTCTAGTAGAAATGTTACAATAAATTAAAGAGAAAAATAAAAACAGAATAAAAATGAAACAACGGAAAAATTACAACCTCATCTCCATTTTTCTTGCAAGTCCTGTTTCTTGGACATGGCCCACATGACTAAAATTGCCACTACCAGAACAACTACAGTGAGGATAAGAAGCACGTAACTGAACTCGTCAGTAAGTGAGTCGTAAGTGCGAGATGGTGCGATTCTAGTGTAAAAAAGGTCGACACCATAGGAGAAAACGTGTGTAGTGGATTCTAGGTTTGCAGGGAAAGATATTATGCCTCTCAGGTCTCCCACTTGGAGAGTGTGAGTCACATGTGACTATAAAATTATTCGAGAAATAAAAATGATGTCAGAACAAAAATATGAGAAACAGAAATGATATCAGCATAAGACCTAACAATCTTCAACATGTTGAGTGAGGGCTATGGTACTATGCATAGCGCATAACTGTCTATACTATGGATCAATCTCCATTTGCAAATTCCAAATAATTGATCTGAACCCGTTCAACATGATCTCCATATAACAATGTACTTGTAGATCAATTTTTACATTTTTCGTAATTTTTTACTATTTTTTAGATAGGAAGAAAATCACTTCATCTAAAAATTCTAGACCGTTCAAGAGTTGTGATTTTCTATCTATCTAAAAAAATAGTAAAAAAATTCTAAAAAATGTAAAATTAAGTTTGCAAGTACATTTTCATATTGACATCATGTTGAATGGTTCAGATCAACTATTTGGAAACGAAAATATTGATACGTAGTACGGACCAATCTGCAGTATGATAGTCCCCAACTTGTTTGGGACTATAGGCTTGGTTGTTGTTGTTTATTTAACGGGTCTGGTTCAAATTTATGGTCCCTAAGAATTGGCACCAGTTTGTGATCTTGGCATGAGATAATGGAGTAAAAGATGAAGGAAAGATAACCAAGTAATAGAAAAGAAAACCTGAGGGATAATAGGCAAGGTATCAGTTAAAGGAATTATGCCCTCTTCTTTCTCTTCTTGCGATGGATTAGCAGTCCGGCGTGGGTCCAAGAACCGTTTATCAAGTGCCAATACCTGATAATTTGCAAATATCAAAAGGGAAACAAAAATTACTTTTGCTTCAAGCAAGAAGCCTTTTGTTGCACTAGTCATCCAGTAAAAGGGTAATATATTATACCTGATCACCAATGGTGCCGATCAAGATTTGCTTGGAAGTGATTCCCCTTGCAGTTGAAGTTACAGCAATTGTTTTTACAGAGTGTGTGAAAAAATATGACTGGGACTTTGTGGTGACCTCAGGACGAGAGTAAGACGTTATAGGTGCCGTTAAGTTGTGTTTTCCCAACACCAGCTTCATCAAATCCTTGTTATCCTGTATATAAATGATAATAGCATAAATTCAACTGCATCTGCTTGTTATTTTTGTCTTATTTAATTAAACAATTGTTGGTCTGAAGAGAAGATTCAATCGAATCGAGTCCTTTGCAAAATAGCAAAGGTTAGGTTAACAAGACATCACCATTTTCCAGTTCAGGACATATTGGGTTTAATTGTGGTTATTTTTCAAATTAATAGCTTATACAATAATTCAAATCTTAGCATAGAGTTGTATTAGAGAGGTTGCAAAAGTTTTCACATTGAGCATTCTTAATATATCAGCTAAAGTGGGTTAATTATAATAACTGATGCATCATTGAAAAGTTAACTTCATTGAAGCTTAGTTGGACAAAGGAAGCGTAACTGGGCTTAATTTTAACTTAGTTGCAAGACAACTTGAATGTTTCATAAATTAATTAATATCAAGATTTTAGGAAGCCAATGTGATAGCATAGTAAGAAATTAAAAACAAATAAATAAACAAGCACTTACAGCACGTGAGTGGTCATAGATCTCAATAACGGTCATTTCGTATCTATGTGCTCTCAGATTGAAGTAATGATACACCACCCAATTTTCACTCACAACCTGATATGGATTTCACAATTGAGTAGAAGTATTCTCTATTAGTAATTATCAATAAAACAATGGGCATTAAACATGGTGACGGTCCAAACTTGTGCCAGTAAGATGCCATATTCTAGCATAGTATATGACTTTAAGCAATAGTTGCAATGCCCAGGAGACCATATGGTGTCAGTACTGGCACCATCCATACCTAGTACCTCTACACAAGCCAATTGGTAAAACTTTGAAAAAAAAGAGAAATAAATGAAGGAACAAAAGAAAGACAACACACACACACACACACACACACTTTGTAACCAGACTTTGCAATGTGATTTTTCTCAATAAATAGCCAACACGTATCAGATAAGCATGACGATGAAACACATACCGCATGGACCGGGCCTTGGGCTCCTTGGTGGGTCACTCGGTGGAGAATCCGGCCGGTGACTGTGTCGATCAGGTATGCGACCAGCGATGCTTCATCAGGCCCAGCAGATCCAATTCCTCCTGTTGCTTTTGGTGAAACTGTGGCAACAAATAATATGTTCTTTGATATGTACTTGTACATCACATCTTGATTCGTCATTATCTTGGCTTGTGTGTGCACCGCCTAACATATAGATTATACAAATGAGTCGCTCAGAAATGGTATAAGAATATAGCAGAAAGCACCAGGTGATTTTCAGAAATGTAAAAATTGCACAAGAAAAAAGTGGAGTAAAATGGTTAGAAAAGTATTTCTCATTCTGCCTCCTCTGTGCCCAACAGACTACATGTAATGCAAATCAAGAAGTTCTATAAAGGAGTAAATAAGAAGACAATTTTCACAATTGGGTTTTGTAAGAGTTAATAACAACTGCATTAAATCTTCTAAAAAAGCCCATCTTCAATGAAATCAGCATTTAATCTTCATCAGAGAAAAACTGTATTTCACGTAATGTTTCAATAAAATTCAATTGACAGTCTTTTCACTAAGGCGTAACAGATTTTGATGGACTTCACTTTATAATGCAGAGTGTTTTTTATAACATCAAAGGTGTAAAATGTCCACTCTGAAAAGAGGGTACCATTAATTAACTTTAAAGAAGATTGAAGGGAAAAAAAGGAAACAAGAGAGAAAAAACCTCAGTCATCTTTCTTCTGGCGGTCGCAACAATCCTCTCACTATCCGAAGGGAAAACAAGAGACCACAGTTCTCTGGTACTAAAGCAGTATTCATCAGATGATCCAGTGCCACATCCTTCTTTAAAGGCATATCCCTTGACAACCCCTTTTGCATTATCAACCTTGTAGTAGTACATATTTGCCATCTCACCAATAAACACCTTCAAGGAATCCGAACTCCTCAGATACAAATGTGCATTTAAATCATTGTCGATTATAAGGTGAAGCTTCTGCTCTGATGTATCTGCCAGAGGCAATGGTACCACCTCAGCTACAGAATGATCAAGAATCAGGGTTTCCAGCTCCTTCCCCGAGTAAGAGTCGACAATGGAGAGGAATCCTTGAGAATCTAAACCGGGCCCACATCGACCGACCAATAAAACTGAGGGATTTTCTTGCAGAGCTTTGTGGTGAGGAACACGCCAGTTGCGCAGAGTTAAAACAGAGGGCAAAGGGCAGCGTTGGGACTGGAGAAGAGGGGTCAACAGATAGGACCACACAATCCGGCCATCTCCAGTGTGGAGAGCATAGACCTTACTGGATCGGGTTAGAACAATTATCAACTTTCTAAACCCATTATGGTCCCTTGTCATCTTATTTCTCCCTGAGGTTTTGAGATGCATTGCTTGGATGGCACCCATGTCATCGGGAGTTGCCAACATTAGGGTTCCTTTTAGTTTTAGCATATGTCCCTAAATTAATAAAAAACAAAAAATGGAAACATCGTATAAGATTATTACAACTACTAGAAAGCTTGATCAATAAGACCAGTCTCAACCTTTGAGCAGTTTCCATAAAGAATAAACTAGTTATGGTACAGTTAATAATTTAGGATAATGGATATTAATAATGTGTCAGCCAAGTTATCAGTGTACTTCATATGTACTTTCCTATTTCTCGTTTGTTCCCTGTTAATTGCTCATTTGAGGTTTTACACACAAATCAAAGCAGAGTTGTGAAATATTCTTCAGCATTACAAGGGACATTTTCATGTGTACCCTACAAATATTTAACATGTACACCACTGCAAAATATCATACATGCACCCACAAAGCATACGAATCATAAGATGTTACCCAAGAAAAAAGATGAAACATACTATACAACCCTCCCCTCCTTTACATTAGTAGATGTTCAAACATATGTATAATTTGGATATTCTAAAGAAATTATGTTTTCGAAGGGACACATAAGATATATGTATGGTATTTTAAAGTTTCAGGGGCGATATTATCACATATACCTTGCACGACAAGTTTTACATGCAATGCCCAAAGCATGGAAAACATCACATGACCCCTGTAATCCTATTTTCCAGCTTTCGAGCAATTCATTTTTCCAGTTCAACACTGGTTCAAAAACCATGGTCACTGAGTTATTCGGATTATCAGAATACTTAATTCGTCTAAGCTGAATACTAACTCATGTCAAGCTTAACACTAAAGATGGTAACAACCACGGTAGCAACAATATTCTTGGTATATCAGGCCCCTTCATAAATTAATGTACCATGGTTCAAGGTAGTACTAAGCATGATAATTAATGTATCATAGGTGCATTTAAAAATGCGACTTAAAATAATGCACTAAAAAAAAAGACTAACACCTTGAGCCACTCCAAGAGAGTATGCTCCACCTCGACAACCGAGACACCTTCCTTCTCCACTGGTAGCTCTGCTGGGACTGCATCAGAAATCGAGGCAAGGCCATCCTCTCTGCTCCAGACTACCGCACCTTGTTGCACCAGCAAAAGCGACTCATCCTCCATCACAATCAAAGCTCTAAACCCATGTGATTTATCGGTTCTCAAATAATTATTCAAGAAAACACTCTTGACATGCCCCCTGTGCTCCTCTATTTGGATAGCTTCAGTCAGAACTTCTCTTCCGTTGATTTGTACTTGGAAATTTATAGCGTTGCTTGAATGGTGCACTATTGCAAAGGCTTGCTCTTCTTCAGAGAGGGTTAGGCTGTCGCTCACAATCCCAGTTTGATCTGATTTTTCAATTAGTTCAAGTTCATTATCTCCTTTTACTTCTACAAAGGATACACTTGAAGGAGTTTTAACTACAAAAATGTCATTCAATTTGGTTGGAATTAACTCAGCGGTGCCAGTTTCTTTAACAATGCCTGAGAGAAGCTTGTGATGGTGAGTTATGGTTCCAGCGGTGAATTTAATGAGAAGTAGGCTGGATTTGGTTGAGTCTAACACTACAAGTGAGTCACTGGAAATGACTGATATTTCACTGGAGAGACCAACAGGAGAGGACTGAGTAGCATGCTTTAGCAATTCTCCTGTTTTAGCATTGAGGTGATATACGGCAATCTGTGAGGTATCAATAAAGCCAATTGCATAGATGGTATCACTCTCTGGAGGCTGAACAACATGCTTCAGCTTTAATCTACATGAAAATATAATAAAATCAATAGTTAATTTAAAAATAAACTGAAGGGAAGCTGAAAAAACATGGTGAAAGAATCCGCTTAAAATAATTGGATCGAGTACAAACTAAACATAACAGAGAGAGAGATAAGAGTACCCATCAACAGATAACTCTTTTTTCCAAACAACCAAACCATCTATGCTCGACACAGCCTGAATGGAACCCCCATTGCATGCCAATATCAAGCTGTCTCTTCCTGATTTAACATTTCCCTGTAAAAGTTATTATATCATTACTAAACTGAAGTACAAACTATGCATTGAAAATAAAAATATAAAATTTCTCCAAGTTACCAAAACATGTAGGAACGAATCAGTTGGGTTTGAATTTTGAAGAATAGTTTCCCAAACCATTTGACCATCAGGAAGGTTCCATGCTCTCAATACACTACCTTGTGAGGAAAGTGTGACAACATCTGAAATAATAAAATTTATAACAGCGAAGTTTCAGATTGCTAGTATCCCTATAATAAAAGAAAAATAATAAATTAGGTAAATAAAGAAAATAGACTTACATTTCCCAAGAGAGAGGCTTAGTTGATCCACTACATCATCTTTTCCAAGCACATGCCTCCAAACTGTACACAAAAGAAGTTTCATATTTTACCCTTAAAATTTTAGAAAAGCAAAAGTTAACAGCAGCATAGTCATCTCTAGAACAAGGATTTCAATCTCAGATTGTTAATATGCTACTACTGGTTACACACGGCTTTCAATTCCATTATTTTGTATATTTGCTGATCTTTTAGATTCCATTACTAATAGAGGCTCACTTGCGGATAAAATCTCAGGTAGCATAAGATACTTCAGGTACAGTAATCGAAGTACTGCAACATTTTTCCATCAGAAAGGTACTGCGACATGGATCACGGGACACTGCCAAAGACTGGTAATGGTACTGATACAATCTGATGGTACCAGAAAGTACCAATCAGTATGAAATTATAATTAGTAGTCAAACATCTCTAAATCCCAGTATAATCTCAAATCCAGGGAACTCAATTATCCCTAAAATACTATAATGAAAAGCTAATGAAGGGAATTGATCAACGATCAGAGTTTTGATCTACTGACATAAGTCTCCAGTACGAAGATCAAGAGAGGCAATTGCATTCTCTTCAGTTGAAACCACCACGCGCCTCCTTCCCGTCTTCTGTGCATGAAACACTGCATGCTTCACCTTCCCTATGTACCTCTTATGCCTTAAAAACCAAATGAAAATAATAAGAGATCAATAATCAATTACGGATCTAATAACAGTTTAGATACTTTCACGAAGAATTTGACGAACCAATCAGCGAGCCCGACTTGATCCTCGTAGATGGAGAAAGACAAGCTCAGGAGGGAGAGGAGAAGGAGAAACCCTAGCAAAAACCTAGCCTCCATGGCTAGACGAGAGAGAAAAAAGATGCTCCGATCTATTAATGGAGGAGAGAGCCTCCGACTTAGAGAAAAAAGCTACTCTCTCTGGTGTTCTATTACTGGCTCGTCGATGAAATCAGGAAAACAGAGATCGAATCGGCGATTTAACCGCATCCTCTGCTGCACTTTTATTGTGCAGCATGATGCTGCACTTTTAGACGGCCCAGATTTAATCTCAGCCGGTGAGTGCTCAGATGATGGAGGGGACAGTATTAATTTTGCTTTAAAATTCGTGCCAAAATCTTATTTCGTCCGTCCGATAAAAAACGAACGGACCAGATTAAAAGTGCAGCATCCTTCTGCACAATAAAAGTGCAGCAGAGGATGCTATTCAAATCGGCGATAACTGGTCAACGAATCGGACTGGACCAGACCAGAATAACAGCCTGGTTCGGTTTGCATTAAATGGGCCAGGCCGAAATTTAGGCTAGTAGATCGAATCAGAAAACAGAGATTGAATCGGCGATAACTTTTCAGCGAACCGGACCAGGCCAGACTAGAGCAACGGCCCGGTTTGTCTTGCACTAAACGGGCAAGGGCCCAAATCTAGGCATCGATTTGAGAAAATGGGCTGAAAGTTATTTATTTATTTAGCCCATTTTCTTTTTATCAGCCCCTTCATTGTATACTAGCACGAATTTTAAAGAAATCTCGAATTGGCTCGGATTGAAATACGAACTTTGAATTACCTCAAAGAAGCTAGACGCATTGTTAGACGCTTCCATTTGCAAGAGGGCAATAATAAAAGCTCCTTTAATTATATTTATTGAGTCTAAGAAAATCTTGGAAAGTAGGTCCTAAGCATATAACATTTCCAAAGCAATCTATAATGTAGATTAGCATGGAATAAAGCAATACATTGATACCCTAATAGGAAAATCTATAAAATTTATAGTATAGCCCTCCGTTTGTCTACATGCCATTAGCTCTTAGACTATGCTGACTCTTAATGAATGTAAGCATGATGTCATAAATGGGAATTAATTAAGTAGAAAATATTTATACAGACACTGTTTGGTGCAAAAATTGAAAATTTCAAGTACTAAATCATTCTTAGACACGTGTCAAATATATAATCATTAAAAAACAAATCTAGAGAGAAAGAAAATCTCAGTATAGGGCTAGTTCACTTTCCCAACTTGTACCCAGATTAGAAGTCCTTGTAAGAGGGAAGTGGAGAACAACTTTGGAAAATAACATCTATTTTACTCCACCAACAGAACATTTTTTTTTCATATGAATTTTACAACTGCATTTTTTTCCCTTTTAGGAATAAAAATAAAATAGAATAATATAATGACACATCTTGTGAATTCCTTTATTAAGTAACTACCAAAAAAATAATACAGTAATTACAATCCATAGACCACAGTCCCAAAAAATCAATTCTGAATCCGAAAAAATAAACCTAATTTTAATTATTTTATAAAAAATTGGGTTGTACATATGTATGATGTTACTGAGTTTCTTTTCTATAGTTTTTCACATTTATAATGTTCGAAATAAATACGCTGTTATTCTAATCCCAATCATTAATCTCTATTGAGATTCACACATGAAATTTTTTCTTCCTTGAGATTCGTGCATAAAAAAATTGAATGGTTGGGATCGGAATAACTGCAGATTTATTTAATTATTTCCTACAATGTTTTGCCACAAGGGAGATTCATCTGGGTGCAAAGTGGAGAGAGATAGTAGCAGGTTGTTAGATGTGGGTCAGTGGGTCAACGGGGGTGAGACCAAACAAAAGTAGGAGCGGGAGAGAAGAGAAAGAAAGAGAGAGAGCATCGGCACTGGTCCCACCTTTTTTTTTTTTTTCAAGTGGGACCCACTGTCCTCTATCATAAGCGTACCTTTAGCAAATGGCGGAGCACGCTTGGCCCCACTGCCTTGTGGGGCCCACCTCTATCTGGAAGGTCAATCTTTCTCCTTTACCCCCTCCACTTCTGAAAATTTTTCTCTTTCTTTTAATCATTACTTTCTTTGTATTTTTACTATCTTTTCAACGTAGATAATTTGGAGACATACTTTTGGCAAAATGTAGTGTGCTTTCTGTATCTGTTCAGTTCATTTTTTTGTTTTGGGTATACTGTATTCTGACACTTGTTATACATGCTTTTTCTGTGGATGCCATTTTGTTATTTATAGCACAAATCCAGTTAATTGATTTAATTTAATTTACCCATAATTAACTATCTGAAAATTAATGCATGCTATATATATACACACATTCTTTGTTAGGTACCGAGCACTACATATAATAAAAATCAGATGTCAATACCTTGAATATTATCCTCCATCTATAAAAATGCGAGTTTTATATACTTAAGACCTTGAATTTATATCATTTACTGCAG